>PVJH01003087.1:0-150723 GCA_004026705.1 Nesogale talazaci | reverse complement strand
GATTGCTATTGTAAATGTTCTCTGACAATTAATCTCCAGTGTTTGTGTAAATAGTGTCCCACCACACACAAAAGGATTGATTTTGTACCTGTGAATAATTCAGGAATCAATTGGCTTAATATCCCTCGCTTAACGGGGCTTTAAAAAATTAGTACCAGGGGCTAATCAAAGGCAGTATTAACATCAGATCGTTAAGCCACAGAGGGATGATAGGTAAGATCATAATAAAGAGGTTTTGAAAGGGTGTCAGAGGCAGATAAATGAACAAATAAACACAGATTCAGGAATGGGTTCGGGGCTTGCATAAATCCTAGCTACAATTTAAAAACACTGAGTTCTTATATCCTGGCTCTGCTTGATAGTCACCCTCAGGAAGGGAACACAGAAAATATGGGTGCTGTAGCAAAATGCAGTGAAAAAAGCAGATGGTGTGACTATCAGATAAAATAGCATCTGGGGTCTTACAGGCCTGGCTTTATAAACAAGCAGCCGTCCAAGTGAGATGTCAACCAAGCCCACATGGAAGAAGCACACCATCACCAGTCACTGAAGGATTGAAAATCTCATAATCCAAGGTTGAAGGAGGATTAGTATCAGAGCCTATTCTGAGAATCTGGTTTGCAGAAGGTTATGGATGACAGTGACAGCCTACGATAGTCTCAAAGACATTTGTGGGAACTACATTGGACATAAGCCTCTGGTAATCTCTCTATCCATAAGAGAGAGAGAGAGAGGGATGGGAAGAAAGTGGTTACTAGAGTGTACCGAGAGATGGCCGTAAAAATCAAAGGGATACCCCTGACTTGAATGGTTAAAACCTTGTCAGCTGATGCCCTCTCTGATGCACACTGGACCTGATCAGGTCTTCAATATTTTCTGATTTTTGTTCTTACTGGGGTCTAAGATGTATTAAGTCATTGCGGGTCACCCTCTTGAATTTTTTATATGTGTTTCGGTATATGAGGTCCAGGATTGATGAATCTATAGGGACACCAAGTAGAATAAGAGGTTTGGGGTAGGCAGGGGGATGGAGGGTAGAAAGGGTACAGCGGGGGTTGCAGGGTGTGTGTGTATGTACAAGGGTGATGATGTTAAGGAGTCCAGGAAGGAAAAGTTTGTCTGGAAACTGATTGTTGTAGCAACTGTACAAAACTGCTTACTGTGACCGAGCTAAGGAAAAGGAATGATATATGTATTAACTCCCAATTTAAAAAAAAGTTAAGGGGGAAGGGGGAAGAGAAGGGAAATATGAGGAGCTGATACCAGAGGTTTAAGTGGAAAGAAAATGTTTTGAGAATGATGGCAACAAGTGTACAAATGTGCTTTGCATACAATGCATGGATGTATGGATAGTGATGGGAGTTGTATGAGCTCCCAATAAAATGATTAAAAAAAAAAAAGTTAAGAATGCCTTCCTTCTTTGGGGGCACTGCTGTTCCTTGTAAGCAAAGGTATAAAAGATAGACCTTTCCCTGAAATTTTAAAATTGAAACTGGAGGTGAGTAGTCCTTCTTTTATGGCGGGTCAATTAGAAGAATTAGAAGGATGCCAGGCAAACTATAGCCACAAGAAAAAGCCTTTCTGTGGTTAAAAGGAAATGGAATGAAGAGGTAGCGAAGATGGCGTAAGAGAGTAGGGAGGAAGATAATGAATATTAAAGATAGACTAACAGATACAGAGCAACAAAAGGATAAAAGTCATGAGGGAATGCATATGCACATGCAACAAGGCTACAGAAATAGGACATGCAAGATACAGAAAGAACACAGTACATGTAACAGAAAACATAAAAAGGAGGGAGAAATGAGCCAGAACTCCTAAGGATCAGGGAGGCACAAAGGAGAAAAAACACTGGAGGAGTGCAGTATACAGAGGCCAGAGCCGCTTCTACTTTCTCTGTGGCTTAATCAAGTGTTACTTGTGGCTTTTACTTATGCACGCTGGGCCTCTGGCCCCCGGGAGAAGTGACAACCTGGGGAGTCCTCGATCCTGTCCTACTGGGATGCTCTGAGTCGGAAATGCCTTGATGACACTGTGTAGTGGGGCTCTGACAACTGGAACAAAAAGGGTCCGATCTGCTTTGAAAAACCATATTTAGGGGCTGAGCTCCAGTGCCGTAGTGGTTGTGCACGGGACTGAGGCCCACTGGGATGGAGGTTCAATTCCAGCAGCGGCTCCACAGGAGCAAAGGTTGTGCCTCCTACTTCCACCACCAGAGGGCAGTGATACCCCCCCCCCCCCCGCCAAAAAAACAAAACCATATTTATACTTCCTTTGAAATTTCTGTAGAGATGCAAACGGGTTAACAATCCAGACTAAACGATCCAAGTTTAGATTTGTTTTAAACCAGCTGACTTTTAAGAGTCATGTTTTTGTGGTTGGTAGGTGCCATTCAGCCAGTTTCAACTCATATAATAGGACAAATACTGCCAGATCCTGCCCCATCTTCACAACTATAGTTTGAGTCTATTGTTGCGGCTACTGTGTTAAACAATTTCATTGTGTTTTCCTTTTCACTGAAAAAAGTTAAAAAAAAAAACAACAAAACACCACAAATCTCCCTGCCATCAAGCTGATGTGACTGTAGAAGTTACATTTTTGGCAGGTTGACTATGTGGAGATGGGGGGAGGGGTGTGTGTGTGTGTGTGTGTGTGTGTGTGTGTGTGTGTGTTTGCAATCAAGTGGTAGACTGAGGAGACCTCCTTGGGGTTAGGGTCTTTTCTATAGGAGTGAGAGACATCGGAGCAGTTTCTCTTTGCCCCTTTGCCTTCCTTCTTGCTGGCACTGTATCTGCCTTCAGGGGTGACCCCAGGTGAGGTGACTGATCTGTCAGTGCCTTGTCATGTTTCTACTGACAGTGGACTCACGCAACATTCCACCCACTGCACTACGTTCTCCCTGCTTCCCCTTTCAGCAGCATCAGCCTGCGGGTTAGATGGGTCTGAAGAGGGCTGTGGCTGGCAATAGACCTATGGACTGGAGCTAGCCTGAGCCCGGCCATCTTCTTGATGTTACGTTGCTTCTTGATATAAAGTTCTTCCTTGTATACAGGTGTGACTGGATTTGTTTTCAGAGGCAACCCAGTCTAACAAAGAACTGTCCCTGTGCATGTGTAAGACTGTAACGCTTCATAAGAGTAGAAAGTCTCATCTTTCTCCTGTGGAGATGCTGTAGGTTGGTTTCAAACTGCTGACCTTGTAGTTAAAAGCCCAATGTGTAACTATAGCAGCAAGCCTCCTTTTTCACTGAACTTATACTTTACTGAGCATAATATTTCCAGAGACTGGCCCATATACAACATGTCTAAAGAACATTAGAAGTTTTGCAAGAATCCTTGTTTCTAAGGAGCATTTTGGCTGAACTTTGTCCAGGACAAATTTGTTCTTTCTTCTGGCAACCCATGGTATATTCAACATTCATAAACACCAGTGTTCTTTGGTCTTCCTAATTCAATTTGTATGCTGAGCAAATAACCAGAAATACTGGATTATATAAAGAAGAATGTGGCATCAGGATTGGAAAGAGGTTTATTAACAACCTGCAATATGCAGATGACACAGCCTTGCTTGCTGCAAGAGAGGAGGACTTGAAGTATGTGCTGATGAAGATCAAGGACTGCAGCCTTCCAGATAGATCATAGCTTAATGTAAAGAAAATAAAAATTCTTACAACTGAACCAACAAGTAACATCATGATCACTGGAAAGAAGATTGATGTCAAGGTTTTTTGTTTTTTGTTTTTTGGGGACATCACTGTCCTCTGGTGGTGGGAGTAGGAGGCCCAGCCTTTGCTCCGTGGAGCAGGAATTGAACCTCCATCCCAGTGGGCCGCAGTCCCGCGCACAACCACTACGCCGCCGGGGCTCAGCCCGATGTCAAGGATTTTATCTTGCTTGGGATCCACAACCAATGCTCAAAGAAACAGCAGTCAAAACACCAAATGAAACACACTTCACTGGGTGTATCTGCTATGTAAGACCTGTTTCAAAGTACGAGGATGTCACTTTGAGGCTTGAGCAAGCTTTTGTATTCTTAATTGCCTCATAGTTAATGGAAAGTTGAATCGATGCATCTGAAACTTGTCTTGGAAGATACACAGCAAAGACTTTATCTTCGAAGCAAGGATGATGTTATCAAGATATGTTATCAGGCGGGACTAGGCCCTGGAAAAGGACATCATGTTGGATAAAGCGAAAAGGCAGTAAAAAAGAGGAAGATACTCAGAAGGTGGATCAATACACAGGTTGCAACAATGAGCTCAAACATGACAGTTGTGAGGATGGGTCAGGACTAGGTAGCATTTTGTTCTATTGTACATTGGATTAATATGAATTGGATTGGTGTTTAACAATAATCAACCTGAATGGTACTTTACAATAACATAGCCCTAAGTCTAATTCCTTGACCAAACAAAGGTAAACCAGGTCCTTAAAGTCCAGCTTAAACTCAAAACTTACTAGACATGAGAAGAAGTACTGAACATAATGCAAATCAGGAGAAATATTAAGCACTGGACAGAGACCCAGAAATCAGAGATGACCGAGGAAATCGAGAGATAAGAACTGTCAACATTTATTCCAAAATAAATGCTTGGGGGTTAAAAGAAAATATATACAAAGTTAATGATCAAATGGGAAATTTTAATAGAGAAATATAAGCTATAGAAAAAAATAAGTGAACATGAAGAGAAAACAACAGAAACTACCAAACTGTGCAAAGGAAAAATATGGGTGAAAAACATTTAAAGCCTCAGTCTTGTGGAAGGATATCTAAATATGGTACCTTGCCCTCCCCTAAAAAAGAAAGAAAAACAGCAACGGTACCCCAAAATACAGGTTTAAAGATACGTAACATTCATTAAACTGTGAGGCACAGAAAATCTGAACTCTGAGCTTTCAATCACTTTACTTTATCACATAGGCTCTGGGAATAGGTAATGAGTTAAGCCCACACAGGGAAAACTATTTTGGTGAATAGCCAATAAAACAAGGATAATAAAATATTAGACTTCTTGCATTTTTCCTTCTGTACAGTATGAGTGTGTATGTGTAAATATAATTTACTGAGGCAGACAGTCTGGAGTGATTTTCTGATGACTTGGCTTTCCCCAAATAAACCACCAAAGGATATCCGCTTCCTGTTTGCAGCTAGATAAAACATGAAACTACAGTGAGTGTTACGACAGGCTGGGATGAAGAGTTATACAAACTTACCAAAATGTATTTTCATATTGAGAGCAAACGTAAACCAGAACCTTACATTTTCAATGCTTGCTTCTTGCTGTACCTCTATTTTTAGTACTTCACGGAAACATTTTTCATGGGCCACTTAGTGTTCATGTTTCCTCTTTGTCATTTTGTCAGGAAAAGAATACTGGAAATTGACATGGTACACGTGATCCTGTGTCTCAAGCGCCACAAGAGAGCAACAGGTGGGAAAGCAAAGCCCGCATGGTGGTCGTGATTACCCAGGGGGCTGCTCCTCTCAATGTCAGCAGGCTGAAGCGCCTGTGGCTCTGCTGGAGCAAGGGGAGGCTCTGCACGGGCAAAGAGCCGGTCTCTGAGAACTGTAAGAGCAGGGAGACCGTCGCTGGGAATAGGCATTGACTCAATGACAATGAGTTTGGGTTTTTTTCCCGGCCTGTGGGCCCTCCCCCAGACAGGGAGTTTTTGGGTTGAGTTGGTGGAGATTCTGCGTTTTCATAGGAAAACAGTATTGGCTCTACTTTAAAATAGAATGCAATTAAAAACAAAAAAAAACACATTATTTCCTATATGCCAACATGTCCACTTGTATTATAGGATACAAAAATAAGGCGTAAATCTACCATCTACAAATTTACTGTGAGAACAAAATATGATCAAGTGTACAAGTAACTACAATAAAAAGCTGTGTGGAAAAAGCAATTTACCCACAGAAAAATTGTAGGTTTTGTTGCTCCAGGAGAATGCAGTTCAAGTGTTATGCTTTACCACTCATTAACAGTGAGTTATTGTTTTTGCATATTTTTATATTTTAAAAAAACTAAAGAAAATCTTAGGCTTTATTTCAGCAGCATCTTGTGGCACATAAATAGTATTTATTTATAAATCATTTTGTTGGGGGCTCATACAGTCCTTAACATAATCCAGTCACTGTGCCAAGTACATTTGTAAATTTGTTGTCATCATCATTCTCAAAACATTTTCTATTTGAATCCTTGGTATCAGCTCATTTATCCCCCTCCCTCCTCAACAAACCCTTGATAATTTATAAATTATTATCATTTTGTAATGTCTTACACGGTCCAACACCTTCCTTTACCCAATTTTCTGTTGTCTGTCGTCCAGGGAGGGGATTATATGTAGAGCCTTGTGATCGGCTCCCACTTTCTGCCCCACCTTCCTTCACCCTCCCACACTCTCACCACTGGTCCTGAGGGGTTCAACTGTCCTGGATTCCGTTTTCCAGCTTTGATCTGTACCAGTGTACATGCTCTGGTCTAGCCGGATTTGTAAGGTAAAATTGGGATCATGATTGGGGGGAGGGAGCAGGGCTGAGGAAGTTGTATGCTTCATCACAGCTACACTGCACCTTGACCAGCCTTCTGTAAGGGGGTATCCAGCTGCCTACAGTGGGCTTTAGCTCCCTTGGTTTTACGAAGACTCAAGGAACTACATGGAGAAAGATGAGGCTTTCTACTCCTGTAACGTTAGTTTTCAAAACCAATAGGGGCAGTTCTAAACTGTCCTACAGGGTCACTAAGAGCCAGACTTGACTCGATGGCAGGGAGTTGTTTGTGTGTGTGTGTGTGTATGTGTGTGTGTGTGTATAAGATATGGCTTTATTATTTATTTAAGGTCATTTTATTGGTGGCTCTTACAGCTCTTATAACAATGCCTGCATCAATTGTATCAAGTATATTTGTACTATGTTGTCATCATTATTTTCTAAACATTTAAATTCTATTTGAGCCCTTAGTGTCAGCTCTTATCTTCCCTCATGATCCCTTAATAAATAGTAAATTATTATTATTTCCATATTTAACACCAACTGCTGTCTCCCTTCCCCTGCAGTTCCTTCCTCCTACCCTCCTGTTCCTGAGGAGTTTATCTGACCTAGATTCCATGTGTCCTGAGCTTTTATCTGTACCACAACACATGCTCCAGCCTCGTCAACAGTGAAAGGCAGGATTGAGGCCATGATAGTTAGGGGTGAGGAAGCCTCAGGCAGCCAGAGGAGCACTGTGTGTTTCATTGGTGCTCTACTGAGTCTGGTTGATTCATACCTTCCTTGTGACCTTTCTGTGAGGGGCAGTCTCACTGTGTACAGACATATTTGGGGGTTCTGCTCCAACTCCCCTCACTCAACAATATGCTTGTTTGTTTTTAGTCTTTTGATGCCTGCTACCTGGTTCAAATGCAGGAGATCAGTAGCTAGTGGTGGAAGAATCTCAGGCTTGGTGTGGGTCTGCATGTGACTTCCCAGTTCCAGTGTTTTGGCTGTCACCAGTGTGGCTCCATGTGACTTGTCAACAGGAATGTCTCCAGAGAGAGTGAGTAGTTCTCTTCCAAAAACTGTCTTGGTGGTCCAAAAGCAGATTTTTATGGATGCTAATTATTGCTGTGTTTCAGTCCATTGTTGCAGCCACAGTGTTAATCCGCCAAATTGAGAGTCCTTTTAGCTGATCATGTCCTTCTCCGGGGACTGGTCCATCTTAATAATCAGCGAGTTTGTTTTAAGGAGCTATACAATAACAAGGAAGTATGACAAGCAACAAAAGCACTAAATGTGGAGGGGTTCTAAGAGGGGCGTTCCAGCTCCGGGGAAAAGTCGGTGACAATAAGAATGTTATCTCGGTGCGACTACTGATGACAGCATGGAAGAAGGAAAGGACTAGGAAAAGACACAACTGTTCAGCTTGAAATTTGGCATGAAAGTACAGGGTTGAAAACGGGCTAGTAAAAACAAAGAGGCTCTGGTGGCATTGCAGTTATGCATTGGACTGCTAACTAAAAGGTCAGCAGTTCAAAATGAGCAATTTCTCTGAGGAAGACAGTAGGGGCCTTTTACTCCTACACAGGGGCAGTTCTACACGGTCTTGAAACTGTCATTATGAGTCAGCATGAACCTGATGGCAATGAGCATACTATGAGTAATATGAAAGAGAACAGGTGGTGGGTCCAAGTTAGTTGAGGTGCTGGAGAGACATCTGGGGGAAACATGGCATCAGAATTCTCGAGAGGCTGGCATGAGAGCTGTAGGAGAATTGCCCTTCACGAACGGGACGCTAACCCACCCAAGGGGAGCGTATTGTTTATATCTCTAAGGGAAACTGGGACCAAACTTAAATCCGGTGATCCAGGATGTGACTGAAACATGACCGCATGAACTGCGTAGCCAGTGGAGGGGTCTGAGGGCCCAGCCCCAATCCCAACCACATGGACAGCCACCCCTCTCCCTCCACCCCCCAGGGGAGTTTGCTTTGGAGGACAGCACTGAGGCTGCAGCTTGGGGAGAGGGACAAATCTGACCAGAGCACATGAGAACAAATGAAGGGGGAGGAAGAGAGAGAGGAGTGCATCCTGGTCCATCAAGCCTTGAGAACGATTTCCCCACTCAGAACAGCCAATGCACAGAGAAGACCATATGGCCGGCCCCACTAGGAAACACTGCATCCCTTGCTGACCCAAGGCTCTACGGGGACAACACTGGAGATGCTGGATCATGACTGCACTGGGTATGATTCTACCACACCAACACAAAACACAAAGGACGTGCGGCAGAGCAGCAGGGGAGCACAGCATGGAGTCTCCGAGGGATGTCAAAGATCTACTTTGGGGCCAGGTTGTGGCACCCCATCAGACTCAACCTGGGCACACTCATGGAGGTCAACAAACGGACCTTGAACTATTTACAGGTTTTTCTTTTGTTAATTATTTTTAGTTTCTAACTTATTTATATATTTGTTCTAGACAGTTATTTTGTTATCATTGTTTTGTTTTCTTTTGTCGCTTTGTCTTAAGATGACTTTTTTTTTTGTACATATTATTATCTCTGCAAGTCTATCTAGATAAGATAGGCTGGATGACTAGTCTTGAGGAGAAAACAAAGGAACTGATGGTTCTGGAGGGACATGGGAAAGGTGGAGGTGGGGGAAAGGAGGTGGTGCTGACCAACCCAGGGACAAGGGAATAATAAATGCTCCAAAATCAGTGGCAAGGTGGGAGGGAGACACCTGATAGGGATTGATCAAGAGTAATGTAACTGAGAGAAATTAATGAAACCCAAATGAAGGCAGAGCTTGATAGTGGGACAAGAGGAGAAAAATAGGACATTTATAAAGGTCTAAACACAAGCATGCACACAGGTAACTATATTTATATATGATGAGGGGGGAACAGATCTACATGCATATACTTATAAGGTTAGTATTAAGGCAGCAGCAGATGGACATTGGACCTCTACTCAAGTACTTCCTCAATGCAAGAATGCTTTGTTCTATTAAATTGGCATTACATGATGCTCACCTTCCCGATGCAATCACTTAAGACAAATGTGTACATAAGCAAAAGTAGTGAAAAAAGCTGATGGTGCCCAGCTATCAAAAGATATAGTGCCTGGGATCTTGAAGGCGTGAAGGTAAACAAGCAGCCATTTAGCTGAGAAGCAACAAAGCCCACATGGAAGAAGCACACCAGCCTGTGTGACCAAGAGATGCCAAAGGGATCAGGTATTAGACATCAAAGAACTAAAAATTAAATCATTATAAATGAGGGGGAGTACAGATTGGGGACCCAAAGCCTATCGGTAAGTGAAGTGACATCCCCATACAGAAGGGTTGTTGGGAGGAGAAATCAGTCAGGGTACAGTGTAGCAATGATGAAATATGCAAGTTTCCTCTAGTTCTTAAATGCTTCCTCCTCCCCATTATCATGATCCCAATTCTACCTTACAAATCTGGCTAAACCAGGGGATGTACACTGGGACAGATAGGAACTGGAAACATGGGGAATCCAGGACAGATGATTCCTTTAGGACCAGAGGTGAGAGTGGCAACTCTGGGATGGTGGAGGAAAGGTGGAGTAGAAAGGGAAAACCAATTATAAGGATCTAGATATAACCTCCTCCCTGGGGCAGGGAGAACAGGGAAGTAGGTGAAGGGAAACAGAGTATCGTACATCAGAGTGTACGATAAATTATTAAGGGTTCATGAGGGAAGGGAGAGTGGGCAAAGAGGAGAAAAATGAGGAGCTAATACCAAAGGCTTAAGTAGAAAGAAAATGTTTTCAGAATGATGACAACAAATGTACAAATGTACTTTGCATACACTGTATGGATTGTAAAAAGTTTTATGAGCCCCCAATTAACCAAAAAAAAAAAAAAAACAACAACCAAAAAACAAAACTGTCCTTCACACAGGTGGTAACTGTAGACCTGGGTTTTAAAGACTGGCCAACCCACATTCTCTGTTCTGGAACACATTTACTTCCTACACATAAAAATAGGAGAGGGAACCCTGACCATGAGGTGGCTATGCATTGGGCCGGGATCCACATGGTTGGAAGTTCAAAACTACCAGTCATTCTAAAGAAGAAATAATAATAAAAAAAATAGAAAGAGGAGAAAGGTAGGTAAAGTGAATATGCATGCCTCAGGTTCTTTAAATTGATTAATGCAGACATTGTTTTCATGTACATGCTCTTTGTTGAGCACTGTGTCTTCTCCTAGCCCTATGTTTTGCTGACACCATTCATATGTAGTTTCACGTAAATAACATTTTCAATTGTCTCCTACTTTTTTCCTAAAAGGACGAAATATAATTTTGTTTTTGTCTAAAAGCCAATAGCTTAATTTTTCATCTACTGAGTGTAATCAAAATAGAAAAAGAAAATAAAGCCTAACACATAGAGGAACTTATTCTCTCTTGCATCCTTTTGTTGTTGTCAGGTTCCATCACGTGGGTTCCAACCAACAGTGCCCCTGTGTACAACAGAATGACATACCGCCCAGTCCTGCATCGTCCTTACAGCTGTTCTTGTTTGTGAACACTGCTGCCAGCGACTGTATCGCTCCATAGTATTGATGGAGGGCCTTCCTCTGATTCCCTGCCCATCTACTCTACGAGCACAATGTCCTTCTCCAGGACTGAGCTCTCCTAATCACATAGCTAAAGGACAGGGGATGAAGTCTTGCCATTCTAGCCTCCTAGGGGCATTCTGGCTGTACTTTCAAAGCAGATTTGTTTTGTTCTTTTGGCAGTTCATGATACTTTCATGTCTCTAAGAACATTCTGACCTGGTGACACATACTTTTAGTGAAATTTAATGCTGAAGCGTTCACAATGGAACCCATTACCTACTTTTTTTTTTTTTGCTTTCTTTCTCTTTGCTAACTACGGTAAATGAAGTTTGAGCATAGGGATGAAGTGTAATTATTTGGAGTGGCTTCCCAATCCATGTCTTCATACTCCCACCAAATGACTGGGTTGAACCATTTAAATTACACGTAAAACACTAATACAAAGGATTAGTTGGTATAAGAATGAGGCATCTCAGAGTCAGGAGGAGAGACTTCAGACACCATCAAGAAAGAATAGTAGTCACCAGAGGATTGTGTGCAAGGTCCTTGTTTTAAGTGGAAGAGGCAGCAGATGCTGAACTCTTGAGACAGAGAAGACAGGGGCTTCCTGGCACATGAAGGTAAGGACCAAGTTACCATGTAAATGAGGGAGGACAAGAAAAAACTCAGCTGCTGGGTGAGAAGAGGCACTGCTAAGGACCAAACGCTGCTACCATTAATATGTTTTGATCCTGGTTTTTAGGGACCTTCCCTAATTTACCTCTGCCGTGCAGTGAATTCTTTAATGTGGTTCTTCTACTCAAAGTCTGTAACTCCCACAAAATGGCCTTTTTACTGCATGGGTCTGGTAAGATGCTGGAGGAAGATACTGATAGGTTTCACCTATAAGTAATTTTGAACAGGTTTACCTGGAGAGTCATCCTGCTGTATATAAAATGAGCCCTCTAAGAAGCAGGAGGAGAGGTCTCATTACCAGTAAGAGCCAGGAGTGGAGCGCATTCTCTGGACCAGCTATCCCTACACAGTGAACCTTCTGCAACCAGAAGACAAATCAGAGGAGGAACGGCAGAACCATAAGCTAGTGCATAGAACAGAGTGGTTGGTGGTCTTCTCAACCCACAGAGTAAGCAAAACAGAGTGCTTTTGTGTAGGTGGTTGGATTATGGAGTGGGGTGCCTCTAGGCACTTAATTGGGGAAGCAGAACTTGCAGGCCTAAGGAAGTGGAGTCTTTGGGCTGAGTCTTACTGGAGTTAGGTACTTCTAGGGCACTTGTGCTGAATATACTTGAGTTGAGGTTTACAGCTGATGGTATGCCCCTTTGAGCATTTAAAAGCTGCTACATTACATCATTACATTCTTAGCAAACTGCTGAGAATTATGCCCAGCCAAGTTAAGAGTCAGTATTATTCTTGGCCCACATTTTGGAGTTCTTTACTGCCAGACATACATCATTAATGGGCAAAATAGGAATAGTCCATTTTTTCCAATGTTATAAATGGGAAGTGTCAGATAACAAGATGGTTGATAGGTTAGGAGAAGGGGCATATGTTTTTAAACTTGGATACATAGAGCATAGATATAAATTCAAGACCAAATAGTAAAAATATTTTTTTGTTTAGGCTTTCTGAAAGATTTGTAACATGACAGAACTTTGTAATGTATCCTAATAAGCAGTCATTCTGAGTATTTCTCATTGGCATACAGTTTGTTAACTCCCTTAATATGTCCTTTAATCATGAATTTTGTCTGCGAGTTCTGTGGAACTACTGCATTGGATACTAGGTCCTACTATGGTAAAATGAAGGACATTAATTAAAACAACACAACCCCCAAATTCAAGCATACATATGGCCTATGAATTCTGTGTGACCACTGCAACTGATTATAGAAGCCAGCTGTCAGAAAGCGCTAAAGGAGGATACAGAGTGGAGGCTTTGGGGCAATCAGCTGGTACAGGGTTGGAGTCTCCTCTCTATTCATGCTGCAGAAAGTCAACTTTTATTTTCAAATGGGGAGACATGAAAACGCTCAGAAAGAAAATGCATGAAAGCAAAGTGACCTAACTGGCTATATCAAATGGTATAAATGGTTCTCCTGTAAGAATGTATTGCTATAAGGATGTCTTTTTATTTCTCCTCCAGATGAGAAGTATTTATTATTTCTCAAAACATCGCTATCGTATTACAGATTATTTAGGGATAAGGTTCACTTTCAAACTATCTCAAAGTTGGAAATAAACAGTTCACTTCAACTGTTGGGAAGTACTGACAAATTAAGCACTGGTACATTTGTAACTAAAGTGTATATTGTAACCTTGATAGGTACTACACAAAGATACTGTGAAGTCAAGGAAAAGGCCCCGCAGTCTAAGCCATCATGTCTCCCTTTGTTTAATGCTTAAGAATCTGATTGGAAACAATCGCAAGTAGTTTGGTAGTGTTATTTACCTTATCCATGGATTTTTAATTTCAAATCTCAAGTCTGGAAAGTATATGTGGGGGCAAATTATTTACAATCTTATATTAGTATTATTATTCTGTGCCTCTTCCTTTTGCCTTTCAGTATCTCCTTTTAAGCTTTCAATACATTTTAATTTCAATTTTTATTTTTAACTGAATACTCTATGAACTTTAAGAAATAAATCATTTTACATGGACTCTTACAGTTCTTATTACAATCCCTATATCAATTCTGCCAAGTGTATTTGTACATATGTTGACATCATACTTACAAAATATTTTCTTTCTTCACTTCCTCCCCTACACTCAAGATCCCTTGATACATTATAATTATTTTCTTATCTTATGGAGTCCGCTGTATCCCTTCACCCATGTTTCTATTGTTTGTCCTCCCCCCTGGTGGGGGGGTGGATGCTGAATATGTCAGCTCGATCAGCTTCCCCCTTCTTGCACCACCTTCCCCCTAGCTTCATGACTCCCATTACTGTTCCTGCGGGGTTATCTGTCCTGGAGTCTGTATGTTGACAGCTCTTATCTGTTACTAGTGCTTATGCTCCGGTCTAGCTGAAATTGTAAAGCAGAAATGGGTCATGTTAGTGGTGGAGAGAAAACATTAAAGAACTAGAGAAATGTTGTGTATTTCACTGGTGTTATACTGCACCTGGCTGCTTCATCTCTTCCTTGTGACCCTTCTGTGAGGGGATGTCTAATTGTCTACAGATGGGCTTTGGGTCTCCATGCCGGCCCAGCCTCGTTCACATCCATATAATTGCTTGTTTAGGCCTTCTGATGACTGCCTGATACTTGATCCCATTGACACCTTGTATTCACACCGGTTGGTGTGCTTCTTCTAAGACCCTAGACACTATCTCTTCTAATAGCCTGGCACCATCAGCTTTCTTCACCAGATTAGCTTATTTCATGATTGGAAGTCTAGGGGTGGAGTCTAGTCTGTTAATCTGAAGATAGTCATTGAGTAGACAATGAGGCCTCTGTGTGGAAATGGCTTTCTTCTGAGACTTCTGGGAAATCTCGTGATATTTCCCTCGTGGACATGAGAGGCCATCTCCCCAGTTGTTGGGAGTCAGTCTCCAAGATGACAAACTACAGACAAGATGGCATTGTCCGAGGAGCCGGAGCAGCAAGAGGAGAAGCCACATGGCCTTACCCTGATAGAACCAGAAGCTGGAGAGGTCACGTGGAGACCCCTGCCAGCGCTGAGTTGCTTCTACCACCACTGGATGCTGTTGATGGACCCTGAGCTCTGTAAGCGAGGAGCCCTGGGGAGACGCCTGCCAGCGCTCGGATTCTGCACCCACTGGCCTGTGACTTCGTGAGTCAGAAGGAGACTTTATAGACTGGTATCGGGCATATGGGCTAATATCGGACTTATGACTTTATACTGGACTGGGTTGGGATGCTTTCTCAATGTTCCATTCCTCTTGCATATACACTTTATCCTTAGATCCATATACTGTCTATTAATTTGTTTCTCTAGTCTATCCAGAATAACACACTTATGTACCCATTTTGTCTTCAGCGATTTGTCAGGAATGTGAGCATCACAGAATGCCAGATTTTTAGAACAAAGTGTTTTTGTGTTGAGGGAGGACTTGAGTAGAGGCCCAATGTCCATCTGCTACCCTGATACATAACATTTAAATGTATGCACACAGATCAGTATCTACTGAAGTTTGAAAATATTTAAGATTGTATACTTGACAATTATGTATGATCTCCAAGTAACTGTAAAATTTTATGGTAATACTTTTAATTTGGTTCTTCATAAGGTAATTAATAAGTTGGAATAACTGAGTTCAGTAATGATGTGTTATCAACTTACACACTAAGGGATATTTTTGCGAGAAATGAGACAGTGACTTTGGTATGTTACTGTTAACTAAGCTCTAGACCTTATTCGGTGACACTAGTTATTCCATAAATGTGCTGCTCTTTCTGTTCTGAAGCTAAGTCTAGCTTTAGTAGGCTTTGAAAAAAATCATAACATAAATAAGAAGCTTAATTTTTATTTTTTGTCATTTTAATAGATACCATAAAAATATATGATGACGCTATCAAATATTGGTAGCATAGTGTTATGAGTTAGGTTGCTAACCACAAGGCCAGCAGTTCAAAACCACCAGCTGCTCACTGAAAGAAAGATGAGGCTTTCTACTCCGCTATACTCACAGGGGCACTTCTACCCTGTCCTGTAGGGTTGCTGTGAATCAGAAGTGACCTGATGAAATTCAGGCTTTTTTTGTTTGCTTTAATATCAATTATTATGGTTTGGGACAAATGAAATCAAACCAACTCAGTTAAAAAGTTATTTGATTTGTTGGGACTAGTTGCTAGTGTGTCAGCTTTGATTCATGACGTACTTGTGCACATTCCAGAGTGAAACACTTCACAGGACGGTATCATATAATTTTTAATATTGATTACAAGCTAAAATAATAGTATGCTGGACATATTGGGTTAAATAAAATATACTATCAAAATTAAATTTGTCTAGTTTTGTTTTTATGTAATATGAAAAAAATTTTAAATGAGATATGAGGTTCACATTAAAAAATATGGAATATAATAGAAACTGCTGGATAGACTTGGAATACATAGCACAGCTGAATTCGAGTAGCCACCTGCTCAGTATTATGTATTCTCTAGTCATTTTGTTAAAGCTGCTTCATGTATGGTATCTGACATAATCAACTGGACAAAAGGAATCAGACTTGGAAATGTTCTCTAGATCTCTGTGGCGGTCATGGGCTTATGCTAATTTCATGATTGAGATGTAGGGGTGGAGTCTAGCCTGTTAATCTGGAGATAGCCATTGAGTAGCCAATGAGGCCTCTGTGTGGGCATGGCTTTCTCTTGATACATCTGGGAAATCTCGCGTATTTCCCTCGTGAAGATGAGAAGCTATCTCCCCAGTTGTTGGGAGTTAGTCTCAGAGACAAGGAAATACAGACAAGACAATCTGGCAGTGTCCGAGCTGCTGCAGAAGCCAGAGGAGAAGCCACACGGCCTTGCCCTGATGGAACCAGACCTCTGAAGCTGGAGAGGCCTTCAGGGGAGCCCTGCCATGCTTCTGCCACCATGGAGTGCTGTTGATGGACCCTGAGCCTTGGAAGCGAGGAGCTATGGGGAGACCCCTGTGGGCGCCAGGACTCTGCACCTACTGGCCTGTGACTTTGTGAGTCGGAAGGAGACTTTATAGACTGGTATTGGGCATATGGGTCAATATTGGACTTATGACTTTGAACTGAACTGGGCTGAGATGTTTTCTCAATGTCCCATTGCTCTTGTATATAAACCTTTTCCTTATATCCATATGTGTGTCTATGAAATTTGTTCCTCTAGTCTACCCGGACTAACACAATCTCCCACTACAGGTGCTTTCATAGAAGTCCCACTACTACAGTTCTAAAATTCTGCAATGGCCAGAACCAAACCTGGGTCTAATATCAGTAGAATTAAGTGACAATTCTCTTCATATCCTTTCTTTAATGCTACTAAAAAACTCAGTTTGTAATTAACCCTGTTAGGGTTTTAGTTATAGAGAAGTTCATAAATATACCCAGTAAACTTTATGTCATGTCAAAATAAAAGAATGCTGACAATACAAGGGGTATTAAAAGAGTTCAAGCGAAAATTTCATTATCCTTTAATTCCATTTTTCTATGAACTTTTTGAAGTCCCTTGTATAAATGCAACCCGAAGTTTCTCTATCATGGCTACTTATAGATTATATAGTAATAAAAATTCAGCCTTCTTAAGTTTTCATTCAGTTGTTTAACTTTTTTACTAATTTTTACTAATTTACTTGTTTTACCAAAACAAGTAACTTATATCAATGTACCTGGAGAAAAGAAACTTCAAAGAATACTATATACACACATCATTGCACTATACCTAATCAACCATAAAAGACAGATCATTTCTTTCATTAGGGTGGCAAGTTTGAAACTGTTTATGAACTACACACACACACACACACACACACATATATATATTGTTCCCTGTCCTATGAAGTATTTTTAAAACAAAAACTTAATGCCTGGGGGGCTGAGCCCTGGTGGCGTAGTGGTTGTGTGCGGGACTGTGGCCCACTGGGTTGGAGGTTCAAATCCAGCCACAAGACTGGGCCTCCTACTCCCACCACCAGAGGGCAGTGATGCCCCCAAAACAAAAAAAAACCTTAATGCCTAAGTTTCATATCCTTATTGAAAAATAAATGCGTGACCACATAAGACCTGAAAGCACAAGATAGTTGTTGGGATGAAAGACTCACATGCACGTACAAGGGAACGTCAGGAAGGACTGCTACGAAAACCAGAAATCTTTATTAAACAAAATATCAAATTGTGATGCTATTTTGATCTATCATCTAAGGTCCACATACTTCTAAAAGCAGTGTTTCCAACGCCAACCCTTCCCTAATTAATTCTATGCTGTCTGATTTATACCATGACAAAAGGCTGGTTGGGTATCCTCGAGGGACTCAAATTGGATTTCTTTTCAATGTTCCTTAAGTTCTGGAGACAAAAGAGTCTGAAGAGGAGGGTGATGGAATACGACAATGAAACCCTTACTACCACTGAGGAATTAACAGGTACATCGCCCTGAGCTGGGAACATTTTTCCTTGGAGCAACTTTTCTGGCCTTCGTCTCACCAATGAAGCATCAGTGTTCTTAAACCCTACACCTACCAAGGCCCTGTGATTATTCTATGTCGTTTGATAAAATCTACCCGGATGACTCCTTTGAGACTCCCTGAAAAAGTCATTAGCACCTTCTGATCTGACAGCCGACCACTGTCCTCTGAATTTCATTAGCCCAGCAATTATCCTGGGAAGCCATTGCTTTGACTGGACCATTGTTTTTGTTTTTTGTTTTGGCATCACTGCCTCTGGTGGTTGTGGGCCCTACCCAGTGCCGCTGCTGAGAGCTGCCGCTGGATTTGAAACGCCCAGTCCGTGGGCCACAGTCCCACACTCAACCACTTACGCCACCGGGGCTCGGCCCGACTGGACCATTGTTTTAAAGATACCCTCACAAGGTGAAATGTGCTAAGAGAATTTGTACGTGGTCATTCACTCATCGATTGCAGAAACAAGTTAAAAAATGTTTTGTTCGGAATAAACCTGTGTGTAGTTGAATTGGAGCCCCAATAGCAATACTATTTGACTTACCCAGGAACATCAAGGAGCTAGCTCCCTTCAGTGATACTGTATCTTTTGTGATTCTGTATTTTTAGGTGTCGAAGGACTGATAGGAACTCACAGTTGCCCCATATGAGAGAGTGGAGTTTCCTAGGCTTTACAGAAATTGATCTTTCTGTTTTTCTCTCACAGTTCTTAGGCAGGTCCCAAGCTTTAAACTTTTGGTGTAAGTTGCTGAATATTTAACAGTTGAGCCAACAGAACTCTTAACATATTGAACACTGCTGTTTTTCCAGAACACAAATTCAGAGCTTTGGAAAGAATAATATTGCATGTGATTTACAAATATCTCTGTTTACATTGTTTTTACTTGGGGCAAGTGATAAGAATGCGCTACTAAAATGTTTACTTTTAAAAGAAATATCAGACATACTATGGCAGTCATGTACCTATGTCAATTTCATGATGGAGCTGTAGGGGTGGAGTCTAGCCTGTTAATCTGGGGAGAGCCAATGAGGCCTCTGTGTGGGCATGACTTTCTCCTGAGAATTCTGGGAAGTCTTGCGGTATTTCCCAATCGGAGAAGAGAGACTTGACTCTGGCTCCAAGACGACGAACCACTGACAGGACAAGATGGCAGTGTTCGAGGAAGCTTAAGGGCTGGAGGAGAAGCCACATGGCCTTACCCTGAAGGAACCAGACCTCTGAAGCTGGAAAAGTCACAGAGAGACCCCTGCCAGCACTGAGACATTTCTATCACCATTGGATACTGCTGATGGACCCTGAGTTCTGGAAACGAGGAGCCATGAGGGACCCCTGTCAGAGCTGAAATTCTGCACCCATTGGCCTGTGACTTCGTGAGTCAAAAGGAGACTCTACAGACTGGTATCAGACATATGGGCTAATATTGGACTTATGACTTTGAACTGGACTGGGTTGGATTGCTTTCTCAAGGTTCCATTCCTCTTGTATATAAACCTTTCCCTTATATCCATATGCATGTCTATGAATTTGTTTCTCTAGGCTACCCGGACTAACACATTGAGTTTTTCAGCACAGTTTTAATGCAGTTTTTTGTTGTTGTTGTAAAATTAAGTGCCTTAGCTGATATTTGGGTCGGCTTATATTCGAGTATATATGGTACGTTTAAAAAGAAAGGAAAAAAAGTCACATGCACCACACACAAATCCTGAGATATTACCTGATAGATATCAGATAAGCTGCTGCTCCCAGAGTCACTGGCGATGCTACACCCAGACTGACTGGAAGACACATGGGTCACCTGTGGATGAGGGTTGTCTGTGAGGTGCATCTTGGTAAGATCTGCAGGAAGCTAAAGAGGAAAAATAACTCAATTACTCTAAATATCAAACTTTAGCTTTCTAGAAGTATGTGATGCACTGAATGTCTACAACAAATTTTTATGCACATTATTATAGAACCTCAATTTCTAACCTGTTAGAACATTTTTTACAAAACTACTTTAGGATGATAAGAACTAAGTGAAATAGGTTGGCTCAGAAGATGTTATACTTTATTTTACCACAACTTAAAACAAAAACATTACATATAAAGAAATCAGATCATAGACATACTTTTCTAACAATGGTAGGCAAGGTAATTTGAGCCGAAGAGCTAAAAGGTCAAGAGATTCTTCAGTCTTTCTGAAGAAACAGTTTTTATTCTTAAAGAGGATGCTGACAAGTTAATGGTCATTATTAAAGGGACAAGATTTAAATTCCAAAGTCTAACAAGGAGACCTTAAAGTGTACTCTAAAAAATAGGTCCCCAAATTTATTTGGCCTACTGCCTCCTTTTCAGAGAAAAACAAACACACAAAAAAGAAACAAATAAACAAAGTTCCCAGTGGCCCCCCCGGTGATGCAAAATGTTTGTAAGATTAGCCCATAAGGCAGGAAAAAGTGTTTTTTTTTATTTTTTTTAACTCACTGTTTTCTAGTAGATTCTGACTCATAGAAACCTATTGGATAAGGGAGACTATCAATGTTTGTGGGAGTAGAAAGCTTCATCTTTCCACTGAGCAGTGGCCGGTGCTGTCCCATTGCTGCCAGGATGGTTAGTGGACCATCACATAGCCACTAGACTACCGGGCTCCGCAGCATAACGTGTGCAGGACCTGCTGTTGAACCCCCACGGGATTCTTCCAGCAAGCCCCTTGGAGGCAGTACTTTTATCCACTTTGAGAAATACTGTTATATAAGAAAGTGTGAACTGAAAGTAAAGTGAACACATTTTATGTGCAAACCCATCTGATAAGACTTTGCATCCCAAATATATAAGGAATTCTTGAAATTCCACAAGAAAACAAACAAATCCAATTAAAACATGTGCAAAGGAACTGAATAAACACTTCACCAATTATAGAATACAGATGGAAAATAATGCATAAAAGATGTTCAACATCAACATCACTAAGTGCTTCAAGTCCTCTTCAATATCTGTGAGCAAGGTTGTGTCCCTGGCATACGCTAGGCTGATAATGAGTCCTCTTCTGATCCTGATGGCTATGTCCCTTGCATACTGTAGGCTGAT
The DNA here is from genome assembly GCA_004026705.1 of Nesogale talazaci. NCBI lineage: Eukaryota > Metazoa > Chordata > Mammalia > Afrosoricida > Tenrecidae > Nesogale > Nesogale talazaci. Next base: position 129,484 of record PVJH01003087.1, on the reverse strand, counting down.
GGTGAGTTCTCTTCTGATCCGGATTCCTTATTCACTGCAATTCTCTCAATGTACCATCACTTATCTCACTTCCTCCTGTGTTTCCTGCCTAATCCTCTGCACTTTGTCCTTGGGTAAATGCTGCCTTTTAAAAAAATATCTTAAATGGCTGATTATTTTAGTACAGGGGTGAATTACCAGTTCCATACTTGATAGAGATCTAAGAGTCACAGTCTTGGGTGTTTCCGTTCTGTCCATCTTTTGTCAAGGTGTCCTGAACCATTCAAAAATTTGCCATTATAAAATTCCTTAACATTGGAACTTGAGGCTCAAGCTTTTTTTCTTCAGTTCATTTAGCTTAAGAAATACTGAGTGTGTTCTTCCATTTAGGTTTTCTAACATTAGGTCTTTGCACATGACCTCTGTCTTCTCAGGTGACCTTTTGATTTGAAACCCACTGAAGTCTTTTCGAGTTGTAGTTTGAGAGCTTTCCAACGTGAAAGGCTCATTTTCTGGAACTTTATAAAAGACAATGAATTCTTGATATGCCTACCTTTCCCTGGAATTTTTTTTTGGGTAATAAGTAATTTTGGTAATTCTTCCCCAGAATGCTCTATAGAAGACAACACTGAAGACACAGCCCTGGGGGTGGGGAGTGGCAGGTCTGCCCAGATCATGGGAGCCAAATAAGGAGGAGGGAGGGAAGGAGAGCTTGGACCACAGGCCTCAAGAACAACATTCCTGCTGGGAGCAGCCATTGGACAGAGAGAACTGTAAAGTTGGCTCTACCACGAGGCCGGGCATCCCCTCACTAACCCACAGTGCTACATGGGACAGCACTTGGAGACCCAGTGTAGGAATTGTGTCTAGTCTGACCACCCCCACCCACCACCCTCTCACACAGATACACATACCAAGGCAAAACATGAAGGGAGCACAACAGAGCAGCAACAGAAACAGAGCAACTACGCCCCCTGAGAAATCCCGAACCAGACTTCTGACTCGGGGTGGGAGTGGACAGGGCTCCATACCAATCAGAAAACATTGGTAAGAAGACAGACCTGGAACTGTTTATAGGCTTTTTTTCCCAAGCCTATCTATGTAAAATATGTAGGAGAGTTGACAATTCAGAGAAGAAAACAACAGGACAGAGTTCTGCGGGACAGGAGAGAGGAGAAGGTGGGGGGAAGGGAGTGGGGAGCCAACAAACCTAGGAACAAGGGACAAAGATTTAAAATCGACTGTGAGGACAGAGTAGAACACCTGGTGAGATTTAATCAAGTACAATGTAGTGCAGAGGAATGACTTAGAGCCAGCATAACAACATGTCCCGTCAAAAAAGACAGACAGGAGCAAAGTGAAAGGAAATAGAGGAAAGAAGTAGGAGGCAAAAGAGGTATAAACAGGCATGTATATATGTAAATATATTAATACATAGTGATAGGATATAGGTCTCTATACACATATCTATGTTAAGTATCAAAGTAGCAGATGGATATTGGGCCTTGACTTAAGTCCTCCTTCAATGAAAGAACACTTTAATAACCTGGTATTCTGTGATGCTCACCTTCCTGACAAGATTGCTGATGTCAAAAGGGTGAATAAGCAAATGAGGTGAAGAAAGTTGATGGTGCCTGCCTACTACAAGATGCAGTGTTTAGGGTCTTAAAGGTTTGAAAATAAACAAGCGGCTATCTAGCAAGGAAGCACCAAGCCCACATGCAAGAAGCACACCAGCTGTGTGATCAAAAGGTATGTAAAGGATCAGGCAAACAGGATCCGAAGAGTGAAACGAGCAACCACATTGATGCGAACCAGGGCTCCGGAGCAGAGACCCAAACCGCATTGTAGACAATTGAATAGCCCCTCAGAGAGTCAAAAGGAAGGGATAAGTCAGTCCGGGTGCAGTGTATCACCAATGAAACAGGTAACATTCCTCTACTTCTTTAATGGTTCCTCTCCACACTATCATAGCCCAGTTCCACCTCACAATTTCAACTAGACCACAGCATCTACAATGATAACAGATAATTACTCTCAACACACAGAATCTAAGGCAGATAACCCCCCCTGGTACAGTAAGGGGAGTAACGATACCATGGGAGGAGAGAGGCGGGGGAGGGGGATAAGGGGAACTGATTGCAATGATTGGAACAATAGAAATGTGAGGAGCTGATACCAAGGGTTCAAATAAAAAGAAAATGCTTTGAAAATGATAATAGCATCATATGTATAAACATGCTCAACACAATTAATGTATGGATTGTTTTAAGAGCTCCAAGAGTTCCCAATGAAATGATTAAAGCAAAACAAAATGATTACCAAATTGTTTTTTCTAATGTATTTTACTCTGGAAGTTCCTCTGAAACCTGAGCACCATATGTAACCTGCTGGTCGCCGATGGCTAGTAGCATAGCTTCTTGCACCATAGTACCATACAAGCCATAACATACGATGGTTAAGTGACAGGCAAGTACAATGACTTCAAATTGAGACAAAAGGAATATGTCAAACAGAGCCTGGTGATGCCATGGGTTAAGCACAGGCTGTTCATAACCTTTTTGGAGGGAAGATGTGGTGGTCTATTTTCCTAAAGATTTTCAGTCTTGAAATACCCGGGGGGCAATTCATCTGTCTTACTGAACAGCTGTGTGTCAGAATCTAGCACAAGGCAGCTGATTCGGATTGGTTTAATAAATGTAAGAAGATAACATTTGGAATTTAAAGAGTACAAATAAAGGTATGTAAAACATCTCGTGGAAATATACTGAAGACACACTGTATTAAATGTATTATTTAAATGAATTTCATCTGTGTCTTTGTAATTATCAATAGGTGACTACTTGAATATTTAAAATTACAAATGTGGCTAATATCTTTATTGAACTGCAGTAGGCAAGAGGATTGAACAAGGATAATATATTCAATAATACATAAGAAAGCTAGTGCAGCTCAGGTGAGGGTACACAGCAGATGAAGGGTTAGATGTGCCACTCTAGGTACTTTCCATTTTCTATACTAGAAAGGAGACAATGAAAAAAATTTAAGCAAGATATTATAAAATAATAATGAAACTCAAATAACACACGAGATAGACACATATGGAAGACATGTGCAAAGGAGTTAATCTAAAAAAAACCGAATATTTCATGAAACCATCATTTCATAGAAAAATAAAATCACTGATGGAAAGTGATTTTCACACCCAAGAAGTAAACTTTGGAGGCATCGTTGGGTTGTGGAAGCAGGGACAGTCAGGAAAGGAAGGCAGGAGGAGAGGGGAAAAGGGCCACACACATTGATTTTCTGGGATACTGGCCACTGTTTGATGAGATCACCCATATAACTGGGATTTTAATGTTGTTTTTTTCCTGTGTGAAATACACCACAAATAAAACCGCTGTTCTTTTTCAAAATCCAGGAAATAGTTGGAAGAGATTTGCTTCTTTAAAAAATTATTCTGAAGGAGCAATGCCAGCTCCTTAGTAGAAAAAGCAGCTTCAAACTGCTGTCCCCCGACAGAAGCCTTGAAAAGCACAAACTGTCAGAACCAATTTTGTCACTCTACAAAAACCAAAGGTATACAGCACCAGGAATGCTGAGTCAGGCAAATAGTAACTTAAAAATAGCAAGAAAGTCTTGGGATGCTTTTACTTGCATGGCCTACCTATTCAGCTCCTGTCTGAAACACAAATTTAAGGTCCCTGAAGAAGCAGAGCAGACTTTGTCCACAAATTAAAGTGCAAGTTGGCTTTATCTTGTCTGGGGACTACCTGAGGGTTGAAGCAAGGTCCCTGTCTGTTTCACTAAACCCATTTTCACTCAGACCAGAAAGAAGCACACATTATCTTAGAAAACATAAGGCTAACAACCTGCAGGCACAAGAGGTTAACTATTAAGGTTTGGACAGACAATAGATTACCTAAAGCCCTGTAGAAAAAGCTAGGAAATTTCTTTGGAAATTAAGGCTTTGGGATGAAATTAAATTAATGCTAAGGGCAAGATGCATATTCAGGAAAAAGCCTAAGAAGACTCAAAGCTCTCACCTTAGGCTGATCTCTAAAATCGATATAAGCCTGACTAAATGTTGAAGGCGTCTTCGTACAAAGCCAACCTGTAGAGGCTATGAGAGGGGGTATGTGATTTTTGCTTCCTTTCTATTTTAAACTCCTGATAGTTAAGGAAATCTGTCAAAGCGTTGTTGTGAACTAAAGTGTCTACTCCTGTGTAGAGAGAGTCTATATAACAGGGAAGGCTATAACATTTAGGGGAGCAAGGACTAAATTTTTCTCTTTCACGGAATGGGGTGGGTTCAAGGTTAGCAGCCAAATACTATATTATTGATCCAAGACTCCTTGTCAAAACACTAGGTGTATATAAACTATATAAACAAGAGACTTCAGGGCCCCCCCACACCCAGGAAAGTAGACTTAAGAAAATAGTTTGGCAAAACCACAAGGAGATACCACTTCAGACCCACCAGAATGACTAGTAACAAAAAATGTAAACTAGCAAGTGTTGGAAATGCTTTAGAGAAACTAGAGTCCTTGCGCACTGTGAGTAGGTATGTAAAATGGTGCCATTATAAATGAAAAACAGTTTGGTGGTTCCTCAAAAGTTTATACACAGACTTTTAAGACCAAGATATTCCACTTCTAGGTACAAGATAGTAAAGTGAGACAAAACGCCAATGTATAAAAACCAGTGGTTTCAAATAGGAAACAAAGCTTCTTTTAGTATTCTAAAAGAAAATACCTGGAAACAGATTTAACAAAGGAAGTAAAAACTTGTATGCTGAAAACAACACCCGACCAGCGTTCCGGGAGAGAACTGTCCAACTCCCATTGCAAATGACAGAATGCTGGTTGGCTAGGGTAGGAGTTGGCAAACTCTTGAGATGGAAGAGCCAATACTGTCGCTCCAACAACTTTAAAATCACTCAAGAAGCTTTAAATACGTTTTTCCAAACAAATGAAATCACTGTGATCTGAAATAATAACCTTCAAATGTTTTCAATGCTATTTCAGAGCTCATGTTCACACTGAAAGAGTCACATATAGCTAACGAGCCACAGTTTGCCGACCACTGGGCTGTGGCAAGAGAGAAACCACAGGAAGATACAACAGTTGCCTGCTTCCTAAGTGCAGTCACCTGCAGGTAGTTTGAAGAAGCACTCAGCTGAGACACTCACGAGAGAACCCCGTGCTCTTCGACCCTTGAAAATGGCTCTGGGCTCCGCTAAAGCAAGTAAAAAGCAACCAGCCCTAACAGCCTCAAAGTAAAAGCAGGAGAAATAAAAGACAATGCCAGAAATCACGAACCCTAATGACATGCATAGAAGAAGCAGACATTGACCTGCCACAGAAAGAAACCTATAGAATGCCGCTAGCAATCATACAGGATATGAGGCAAGCAATACTGAAAAAGGGTGAAATGCTAGAGGAGATTAAGGGAGATACAAGACCTAAAGGATGAAATAGCAAAACCCAGTGCCTAATGAGCAGTCGTGAGGAGGCAGTGATCCAGAGAGTAACCAGGCAGACTTCAACCAATGGGGAAGACAGTCAAATAAGAGCATCAGAGAAGCTGAAGAAGATCTAAGAGCCACGTCTTATGCTATGAAGGGGCGCAGTGTTAGAATAACCGCACTACCAAAACAATGCACAATAAGGAAGTCACAGAGAGAATAGTGAGGAAATTTCCCCCATTTCATAAATGAAAACCAGGCAGACATTCAGGATGCCGAAAAGAACGCCAGCCAGAGTGAATCCCAAGAAGTTAACAAGTCACATAATAGTTACATTATCCAACTATGAGGGAGAGTAGAACATCATAAGAGCGGCTAAGGAAAAACAAATAGTCACTTACAAAGATACCCAAGTAAGATTATGTTGAAACCAATCAGTGAATACAATGAAGAAGAGTAGGGACAGAAGTAACATATTCCAAAAATCGAAGGAAAATAACACAAAGCCAAAATACCATATACCATATAGATGAAGAAATGATTCTTCCCAGACAAGGAAAAACTCAAAGAATATGGAGAAAGAAACTCAGCCCTACAAAAGCCCCAATGTGCTGGCCAACTATGGGCAAAAGATCAACACTCACAGAGCACAAATAGGAGACCATCACATAGAGCAACCCCACCCAGAGGGAAACAAAGAGAAAACAGGTCCCAACATAGCTTTAGCTCAATGGTGGAAAGAAGGCAAGAATGAATCACACACCCAACACAAACTTTTAAGATATGTAGGGAGGAAAACACCCAACACAAAAGGTACAAGATAACATGACAGAGTCCACGTATGGATATAGTAACACTGAATATTAATGGACTGAACTCAGGCATTAAAAGGTAGAGGCTAGGAGACTGGCTTAGAAAACATAATCCATCAATCTGCTTTCTACAGGAGACACATCCCAAACTTACAGACAAAAACTGGCTGAAAATTAAAGGCTGGATAAAAATAATCAAGCAAATGGCAATTCAGTAATAGCAGGGGTAGCAATATTAATCTCTCACAAAATTGACCTTAGGGTGCAAGCCATAACAAGAGAAAAGGAGGGGCACTATATAATGCTCAAGGGAACAGTAGACCAAGAACCAGTGAGCATAATAAATATATAAATGCTCAATGAGAGACTCAAAGAACTTGTTAAAAAAAAACACCAAAAAAAAAAAAAAACACCCCACAAGATGAAAAATGAAACACAGGCTGAACAAGTAGGTGACATTAATACACATCTCTCTGCAAAAGACAGATCACTGGGAAAGAAATTTAACAAGGAGGCTACAGATCTAAAAAGCACAATTGGAACACTTGACCTGACAGAAATTTTCAAAAGTTTTCCACCCAAATGCAAAAGTAATTCACATTCTTTTCAAGCTCACAATACACATACTGAAAAATAGACCATACACTGGGAAACAGAACCTATGTAAATTCAAGCACATAGAGGTTATACAAACATTTTTCTCCAACCACAACGCCATTAGGCTGGAAATCAACAAAAGGACAATTAAGAAAACAAGGACAAACAATTAGAAGATGAATAACTCCCTATTGCAAAAGGAGTGGGTATTGAGTCAGATCAAAGATGAAATCAGGACGTTTCTGGAAACCAATGAAAATGAAAATATGACATACCAAAACCTTTGGGACACAGCAAAGACACTTATCAAAGGAAGGCTGATAGTATTACATGCACACATGAAAAAGAAGAGACTTATGGATGACATGCTGACACAAAACTTACACTAATTAGATCAACGTCAACAGGGCAATTCTACAAAGAGCAAAAGGAAAGAAGCAATAAAAAATATGGCTGAGATATAAGAGAGGGAAAGAAGAAAATAATGGAGAAAGGTAATGCAGCTAAGAGTTAATTCTTTGAAAGGACTAACAGAATTTATATACTGCTGGCAAAACTAACCAAAGAAAGTACAGAGCAAATTTCAGCAGGAAGGATCAAGGGTGAAACAAGGGATATTACAACAGACCCTAATGAAATCAAAAGGATAGTTACACAGTATGATGAATACTGATGAATTCAACAACTTGGAAGACATGGACAAATACATGGAAAAACAATACCTGTCTAGAAATTCCAGATTGACATAAAGGATTTCAATAGACTCAAGGCAATAGAAGAAATAGACAAGATTACCAAGGAATTATATAAAAGAAAAATCTCCCAGGCCAGATGGCTTTACAGGAGACTTCCATCAAGCATTCAGGGCAGAATGGAAACCAATTCTACACAAACTCTTCCATAACATAGAACAATATGGCAAACTCCCATACTCTGTCTCTGAAGTTAGTTTAACTCGGATACCTATACCAGGCAAGGATCCCACAAGAATTGAGACCCACAGACCAATATCACTAATAAACATCAATGCAAAAATCCTTTAAAAAGATACTGGCAATAGAATACAAAAGCAAATAAAACAAATAAGTTATCACGATCAAGTGGGATTCATACCAGGGATGGTTAAACATGAGAAAAACCATTAGTATTATTTGCCATATTGATGTTAAAAAATTTTAAGAACCAAATGATAATATTGACGCAGAAAAAACATTTAACAACATCCAAAACCCATTCCTGTTTAAGACACTCAAGAAGATAGGAAAGGAAGGAACATTCTTCAGTATTATACCAGGTATAATATTTGGAAACTATAGTTATCCACAGATGATATGATTTTATATGGTGAAAATCTCCAAATGAAAATTCCACAAATGAAGTGTTGGAAGCGATAGAGGAATATGGCAGTGTCTAAACAGAAGTCTATCAGATTGCTATATACATCAGACAAGATCACAGAAGGGGTGATTAAAAAGGTAGCAGACTAGACAAGAGGGAAGTGGATGAGGGGACACATAGGATAGTGCATGATATAACAAAAGAATGTTAATTTGTAAATTATCAAGGGTTTATGAGGAAAGGGGAGTGGGGAGTGAGGGGAAATATGAGAAGCTGCTACCAAGGACTTAAGGAGAAGGAGGATGCTTCAAGAATGATGATGGCAATAAATGTGGTTTGCATACAATAGATGTATCGATTGTGATAAGAGTTGTACGAGCCTCCAGTAAAATGACTTTCTTAAAAAAAAGGGTAAGTACCCTTTACAATAGCCAAGCATAAATTGAAATATCAAGGGATATATCTCACTAAAAAGATTTGTACGAGAAAAACTACAGAACACTTTACAAGAAACCAAAATTGACCTCAACAAACAGAAGAATATCGCATCCTCGTGGCTTGGAAGCCTCAATATAGTAAACATGTCAGTTCTGTCCAAAGCACTATATAGGTTAATGCTATCCCAATACCAATGCCACAACCCTTCTTCAAAGAATTGAAAAAACTGATTACCAACTTCATATGGAGAGCCCAGAATTAGCAGAGAACTCCTCAAGAAAAAGAGGCTTGCTTGGGAGGGCTTGCTCTATCTGAATTTAGCACTTAATATACAGCCATAGTGCTCAAAACAGGGTGGTACTGGTATAACGACAGATATTCAGACCAATGGAAAAGAGCTGAAAACTGAGAAATAAAAACATCAGCATACAGACAACTGATTTTTGATAAATGACTTCCAAATATCAAATGGGAAGCGGATGATACTTTTTCAATAAAAGGTACAATAAAAAGTGGATCTATAACTGCAGAAAAATGAAGCAAGACCCTTACCCCATTCCATGCATAAGAATAAACTTAAGGCAGATCACAGACCTTGAGGTAAAACCCCAAACTATTAGGGTCATTAATGTGGGAAATGGGAAAAAACTGAGAATCTTGGCACAGGGAATACATAGGCTATAGGAAATAGGAAAGGATATAAATACAGGAGTCACAAATTGAAAAGTGGGATATAATGAAGATAAAATACCTATGTACACTGAAAGAGTTCGCCCAAAGAGTAATAAGAGAGGCCACTGACTGGGAAAACATCTTTAGCAATGGCATATCATACCAAGGCCTATTACTAAAAGCTATAATACCTTGCAAAACTTACAATAAGAAAAAAAAAAAACCCCAACAAACCAACTGCCCACTAAGGATGTGGGCAAAGGACCCAAACAAAAGTTTCACAGGGGTAGAAATTCGAATGGTCAATAAACATATGAGAAAATGTTCCCTATGATTAGCCATAAGAGAAATAGAAATTTAAAACAACTATGAGAGACCACCTAACACTCTCAAAGAAAGCCCAATTCAAAAAATCAGAAAGCAACAAGTGTTGGAGGGGCTGTGGTGAGATGGAACTCTCTTCCACTGCTGTTGTATCTGTAGGTATGTATAGCCGCTATGGAAATGAACTTGGTGATATCTAAAACTGAGCTACCATACAACCCCACAAACCCCTTCCTAGGCATATACCCAGGAGAGGCAAGAAACAAACCATGGCCAGACACCTGTGCTCCAATGTTCATCGTGGCACAGTTCACAATTGCAAGGAGTTGGAATTCCATCATCAGATGAATGGATCCAAAAACTGTGGTACATACAAACAACAGAGTACTAGGCATCCCTAAAAAGCAGCGATGAACACATGAAGCACATTGCCACATGGGAAGAACTGGAGGGAATCATGCTAAGTGAAGTAAGCCAAGCACAAAAGGACAAGTCAACTTGAGTGCACTGAGGTAAGCTTAATAAAAAAGGGGTATAGGGAAAAAGCTCTTGTATACATACATTCCTGGAGTGAGGTCCAGGTGTTATGGCAGGGGTGGAACCCAATCCAGGGATACATAGAGCAGCCAACTAAAGATAGGAGGAGGAGGAAGAGGAAGAGAGAGAGAGAAAGACACACACACACACACAGACGTGAGCAGAGGGGAAGCAGAGTACTAACCCACCCAAGGAGAGGATATTGTTTATTTATATCTTCACAGGACAGGGAGAGAGAGACCAGCCTTCAACCCGATGCATCAACACATGAATACAACAAACTGGCATGTACCAGGGAACCAACAGAGAGGTCTCAGGGGCCACCCCCAAATCTCAACTGTGAGGACACCCCCCACCCTGAAGAATGCACCTCAGAGGACAGCACTAAAGCTACAGGTTGGGGAGAGGGGCACATCTGACTAAAGCACACAGAAGAAATGAAGAGGGATGGAGAGGGAGGGGAACACATCCTGGTTCACAGACAATGCACAGAGGGTCAGCCCCACCATAAGACACGAGCATGATGGGGGACAACACAGGAGACACAGTGAAGGATTTGTGCCCAATCTGATGCCATCACACTGGGGTGAAACATTAAGGGCATGAAGCAGAGCAGCATACGGAACAAAGTGATAAAATCCCTGGGGAATACCAAGAATAGATTTTGGAGACAGTGCGAGGCACCCCCAGCACACTTGACTGGAAAACACTCACAAAGGCCAACAGACAGGCCTTGAACTATATAGTCTTTTCATTTTTGTCAGTGGCTTTCTTTTTGCTGCTATTTTACTTTGCTTTTTAAAAAAGTTGTTGCTATTGTTTTGATTTTTACTTCCTTTGTTGTTTTGTTTAGCCTTGCCTGGTTTTTACACTTATTAATGTCTCTGCTTGTATATCTAGGTAAGATAGGTGAGATACGCAATTTGGAGATGAAAAGAATGGGACCAATAGCTCTGTAGGGATACAGGAGAAGGAGAGATGGAAGAAAGGAAGTGGGAGGGGAACCAAGCCAGGGACAAGTGAACAACAAGAGAACTAAAATCAAATGGATAAGGACAATGAGGCAGCGAGGAATTAATAAACCTAAATGAAGGCCAAACATGATGGAGGGCCAAGAGGAAAGTGAAAGGAAATAGAGGAAAGAACCAAGAGAGAAAGGGCATGTATAGAGGTCTAAATACAGATGGACATTTGGTCTTGACTCAATTACTGCCACAACACAAGAACACTGTTCCAATAATCGGCATTCTGTGGTGCTCACCTTCCCAACACAATTGCTAACGTCAAAATGGATGCACAAACAAATGTGGTGAAGAAAGCTGATGGTATCTGGCTATCCAAAGATATGGCGTCTGGAGCCTAAAAGGCTTAAAGATAAACAAGCAGCCATCTAGCTGAAAAACAACGAGGTCCACATGGAAAAAGAACACCACCAGGTGTAACCTTGAGGTTTCAAAGGGATCAGGTATCAGGTACCTAAGACCCAGAACAAAAACATGCCAAATGTGAATGGGGGAGGGGGCCAGGAAGGGGGAGTGTGGAGTAGAGACTCAAAGCCCATCTGTAGACAATTGGACATCCCCTCACAGAAGGGTTACAAGAAGAGATGAGTCCGTCAGAGTGCAGTAGAGCAATGATAAAATACACAACTTTCCTCTTGTTTTTTAATGCTACCTTCTCCCCACCCTCTATCTCCCTTCAATTCTATCTTATAAATTAGATTAGATCAGAACATGCACACTGCTACAGATAGGAGCCTGTAACTCAGGGAATCCAGGATAGATAAACCCCTCAGGGCAAACAATAAATATAGAGAGACCAGAAGGATTGGGGGAAGGTGGGGGAGAAAGGAGGAGTCGACCACGAGAATCGACATATAACCCCCTTCCAAGGGGATGAGCAATGGAAATGTGGATGAAGGGTGACAGAGAATGATGGAAGGGATGAAAATAATTATCTATAACCAAGGATTCAGGAGGGAGAAATGAGCTGTTATCAAAGGCTCAAGTTGAAAGCAAATGTTTTAAGAATGATTATGGCAACATATATACAAATATGCTTGACACAATGGATGGATGGATTGTGATAAGAGTTGTATGAGCCTCCAATAAAATGATTCAATTAATAAAAGGACATACTACAATAAAGAAAAAAAATGAATGAAAGGCATTCCACGTTCATAGATTAGAACACTTACTACTATTAAGACGGCAGTATTACAAAATGGGAGCTAAAGAGCTAATGTTTTGAAATGTCTTTTTTTTTTTTTTTGGCCTTTTTGGCACAAATGGACAAGCCAAACTTAAAATTCATTTGGAATTTCAAGAGGTCTCAAATGGCCAAAATGATACTGAAAAACAATAAAGTTGAGGATTCACATGTGTGATTCCAAAACTACTGGGATTAGAGTGCATATTACTGGCATAAGGGCAGACACGTAGAGCAACAGAAAAGAATTCAAAGTCTGTAAATAAGACCCCATGTCAACTGCTTTATGACAAAGGTGCCAAGATTACTCAATAAGGAAAGAATAATTTCTTCAACAAATGCTGTAGGGGCAACTGAATTTCAAATTGCAGAAGAAAGAACCACACACAATATATAAAAATTACTTTAAAAATAGACCGATAGCCTCAGTAGACGAGTTAAAACTACACATTTCTTAGGAAAATGCCTAAGGAGTAAATCGGTTTGTTTAGAATTGCCATGGTGGATTCTTGCATGCAACATTAAACAGTCAAAATTAGAAAAGAACAAACAGTACATTGGACTTCATCAAAATGAAAAACAATTAAAATTTTGGTTTTGTGCTTATCACACTGTGAAAAGAAATATATTTAATTATTTCTACATGTATAATTCAGGGATGATGATTACCTCTTTGAGCTGTTGTACAATCATTCTCACCTGCCATTTCTGAGCAGTTCCCTCTATTAACATAAAAACTCACTGGCCCCCAAAGTTCCTATGTGAATTTTCAGTTTTTTGTTGTTGCTGTTTTTGGGGGCATCACTGCCCTTTGGTGGTGGGAGTAGGAGGCCCAGCTTTGTTCCTGTGGAGCCCGCTGCTGGAATTGAACCACCATCCCAGTGGGCCGCAGTCCCATGCACAATCATTATGCCACCAGGGCTCAACCCCCTATGTGAATTTTCAAGTTGCTATCACTTCATCTTTGATACTTATCAAAGAGCTTAGCACTAAAGCATTTTTACTTAGTTAAGCTAAACTACTGTTCGGCTTTAAGAAGATTTCAGGGGTTATTTTAAGTTTTCTTGTTATTTAACTTTTAAATGTTATTTCAGGGAGCAAGTTCCAGGGGTTTACGAAGCCCTCTTGGGTGAACGTCTAAAATCCATGAGAATTTCAAATTCTATTTTACACCCCCCTTTTCCCCACCTACCCATTAGGATTCTTCTATAGAATGATGACTACACTGTTCAGTAATGGTAGCTGGGTGTAGTAAACAGCATAGGACTTTTCTACTGTCATGAGGCAGAAGTTAGACATGTTTCTACCTTCATCTTCTAGTCTAACAACTCCCGCCCAAGACACTCTACTTCTATCCTGGGGTGAGATGTAATCAATTACTATGGCCCTTCTAGCTATAATTTCTTATGTAATGTATTATATATTTTTTTGTTTTTTGGGCATCACTGCCCTCTGGTGGTGGGAGTAGGAGGCCCAGCCTTTGCTCCTGTGGAGCCGCTGCTGGTATTGAACCTCCATGCCAGTGGGCCGCAGTCCCGCGCACAATCACTATGCTACCGGGGCTCAGCCCCAATGCATTATATTTTTTGACTCATTTTGGAGGGATTAATAATGAACAGCATCATGGTGACTTTAGTATGGGGTGTGAAACAAGTTACATCCTTTGTTTCCTTGAATGTATGGTCAGCTCAATGACAAAAACCACCCATGTATCAAAGCCATTCCTCTGTGTATAAAAACCATGTTGGACACAGAGAGAGTCCCCAGGTTCATCAAAAGAAGGGCATGTTTGACATCTCTGTCCAAAGTGAGGCCGGAGGCACCAGACATTGTGGCATAGAGATTATGGGAAAAACAAAGGAACCAGGCCAAGGTCAAAGGCAAGAAATCCATGTGACAGAACAGAGGAGCAGTGCCGAGATTATGAGGTAGAGGAAGAAGCCCAAGGAGACAAGGGACGACATGGCTGGGAAGTTGAAGACCAGAGAGAGAGACTTGCTGCTGACTAAAGAGGTGATACTATGGGCCAGTGACTGTATCCTTACTGTTTACGGATCCCAGTTTGTGCTAACTTATCAAGTTCCCTCATAATTGTGAGTTCTGTGTGGTAATTATAGCGATTTATACAATCCACTATAGAAAGAGAGTGTGGTTGGTGTCAGAATTGGTTTAAAAAAAAAAGGATTAAAGGTGCAGGCATGTCTGACTTCTCCCTTAGTCGGGGGCAGTAGGGAAGCCAGGGTAGGTGTGATATGGTCCTCTCCTCTCCACACCATTTTCATGGGGGTGGGGTGTAATTAGGGACGCTAACAGGGAACTCGGAATCAGTAAACAGTAGGGATATCGTCATTCATCTTCATCAGCAATTCTCCACAGCTTGCAGTTCCTCTCTAGCCCTCAGCCTCCCAGTCATGTGGCCCCTTGGCTTCTGACTCTATGGGCCAGCAAGTCCACCTACTGCTCTGCCTCGTGGTCTCCTGGTCGCTGTCTCTGATCCTAGTCTGGCTCCTTTGCTTTGTCCCAGGATCTCCATGCCACAGGCACGGGTGCCTCTGGTGCCAACCTTTGCCACTTCAGACAGAGATCTTGACCATGCTCCACTTGTGATACTCCAGGACTTCCTTCTGGGTACACAAGAATAGCTTTGAGATGTAGATTTTGTCCTTGGCAGACATATGCTAACCTCCCAATCAGAGTGCAACTTGGGTCACACCCTATACTAAGGCAGAAATGTAATCCCACCTTAATTCTGATTTCTATAGCAGAAACCTCTCTCCCACATGGGATTATAATGACATGCATAGAGGAACACATTGCATAAGGGAATATGGATAGAAGGGTCACATTAAATAACTGACTGCATCTCACAGGGCATCATTCAGTCCTTTTGGTCACATGGCAAAGGATGCAGTTATTCAATCAAAGAAAGCAATTAGCCACACAGTCCTGACTCTCCAGCTTCCACTATTGCTTGAGGCAAGCAGAAGCCAACTGCCTTGTTCTGGATGGCCATTTGGCAAAATTGAAGACATGGAGCACCAAGAAGTGAGCGGGGAAGCAGGCATCCGCTGTCCTAGCCAACTGTTTAGGACCCACCGTGCCCTCCCAGGGTAGAACGGCTCCGCAGGGCTCCAAGGCTGAACCAGAGCAGTCAGATTTCTCTCTCCCAAGAAATGCCTTGAGGGCTCAAAGTGCCAGACTAGGAGGTAGAACATGAAACTTATTTTTACATCAAAGAGCATTATTATAAAGAAAGTGAAAAATATTCCCTACTTAAAAGGAAAACATATTTGAAAAGCGCTATCCCAAATATGGGGGAAGGAAGGGAGTGGGGGGAGGCTACATCTTAATGATAAAAGACAAAGAAAGCAACCCAATTACAAAATGGGCACATGATCTAAACAGACATTTCTTTAAAAAGAAATGTGAGTGGCCAATAAACCCAAACTCACTGCCATCAAGTCAACACTACCTTGCAGCAACACTATGTGGGGTTTCCAAGATTGTAAATTTTTACAGGAGCAGACAGTCTCATCTTTCTTCTGTGAAGCAGATGGTTATGTTTAAATTGCCAGTCCTGCTGCTAGCAGTCTAATGCCTAACCCACAGTGTCACCAAGGCTCCTTATAAATGGCCAGTAAGTACATAAAATAATGCTTAGCATGATTAGTCATTAGGGAACAAATGCAAACTCAAACCTACAACGAGACATATTTTACATCTAAAAGGATAAGTATTTTCAGAAAAATTGAAAATAATAAGTATTGGCAAGGATGTAGAGAAACTGGAACCCTCATCCATTGTTGGCATGTTGAAAAATGGTACAGCAACTGTGAAAAACATTTTGGCAGATCCTCTCTAAGTTAAACAGAATATGCTTGTGATCCAGCAATTCCATTCCTTGTATACCAAGATATCAAACATACACTTCAAAATCAATTTTCATTACAGCACTTTTCACAATAGCCAAAAGGCAGAAATGACTGTAGAGTCCATCAGCAGATGAAATGGATACGCATATATGTACACACACAATGAAGTATTTATTCTGCCAAAAAGAGAAAGATCTGATACACCACACAAATCCGACGTAAATCCATTCATATGAAATATCAAGGACAGGTGGAAGCATACAGACAGGAAGCAGATTAGAGGCTAATAGGGACTGGGTTGAGAAGAGAATAGGGATTTACTGTCCAAGAGAGACAGAGTTTCTGCTCTGGTAGGGAGAATAATAATGGTTCCAAAGGATTATGAATACAGTAATTAAAGACACTAAATTAGATACCCAAAACATAGCCAACTTAAAAAATCTTATATACATGTAGTCCTTGACTTAAACTGCATTTGAGGACACCAGCAAATTACATGATGCAGCATTACTAATGGCAAGATGCATCCTTCCACTTCCTGCACCTCCCTCATTCCCCCCCAAAAAATACAATTTAAGTCAAGGACTACAACCAACAACACAAGAGCTCCTTATAAGAGCAATGAAAAGAAGAAAAACAGAACCCAAAGTGGTAATCCCTACTCCATCTAGTAAACTGTCTCCTTAGACAAACAACATCAAAGCACGTAAAACTCACAGCGGAGAGTCACTTAGGCAGATCCAAACCCCAAAAGAAACTAAAAACACAACCAAAAGAAAAATGTATACTTGAATAAAGAGCTAATAAAACAAAGATACATGACAGCTTCCATCAAATGGAAACAATTTATAAAACCAGTGTAGTAAAAGGTGGGCTGAATAACAACTGGTCACAGATAAAGAATGAATTAGTGAGGCAGAAGATCAACCTGAGAATGAATTAGTGAGAATAAAGCAAATGTTTAGAGATAAACTGGGCAGATACAGAATTCTAAACAGCTGGAGAGATAAGGGAAAATGAAGGGGAGTTGACCTTACTAAAAACAAGAAATTTCCCACAACTGAGAACAAATGTAAATGCTTGACAGTCCTTCAAGAGCTAAGGGATACAAAGATCAGGCAGAGTATAGTAAAGTTTACTCAAGAGCAAAACCTAATTCAAGCTGACAACAAAACATAACAAACCTCTAAACCCCAAATCCAAACTTAATGCCAAGGAGTTGATTTCGACTCACAGTGACCCTGCTAGACAGAGTAGACCTGTTCCCATGGGTTTCTAAGGCTCTGGATCTTAATGAGAGTAAAACCCTTTATCTTTTGCCCTTAGAGGGGCTGGTGGTTTTTAACTGCTGACCTTTTGCTTAGCAGTCCAACATGTAGCCCACTAGGCCATCAGGGCTCCTTCACGAACCCTCAAATGGAGAAAAACAGACTACTTAATAAAAGATCAAGCAGTACAATGAACTCAGACTTCCCATCAGTAATGCTCGTTGCCAGAAAACTGTGGATCAACTTTTTTATTAAGTGTCTGAAGAAAAGGGACTTGGGCTTATTATTTGCTGTCCAACTAAACAACTCTTTGAAGCAAACTGCCAAGCACTCAGGTTAACAGACAAAAAGGTTGACGACCTGACCCTACTCAGAGGTGCCAAGAAAGCCCATCCTGGTGATCGGCTTTGGAAAGGGTATGTGTGGCCTTGAAAATCCTACAGGGCAGTTCTACTTGCACACAAGAGTAGGGACCACTCAACGGTGATTAACAACAACACATCACTTTTAAAAGGTGAATGTATTAATAAAATATTTTCAAATATATCAAAGTTCAAAAGCTCACTCCCCATGGATACCCCTCAAAGAATGACTAATTTTAGCAGGAAGAGAAATAAATTCAAAATAGTGAAATGCTAGGCGAACTGAATTTATATAAATAGTGGTAGAATGATTTGGAAAGGAACAGTGAGATTGATTGAAAAGCTTGAAAAACATAATCAAAGATACTTTTATGTGTAGAAATTGTTGAGGTAGCATGTTTTACTATATATTTTCACCAAAATAAAAGAAAAAAATATGAATAGTAAAATGCTAGTAATAATATGGACTCAATACATACAAGTGTATTATGTACTTGAAACAACTGATGTATGAATTCTTGTAGGTGCTGTAAGAGCCCCAAATAAAATTGTTTATTAAAAAACAATAATTACACAAATAGTACTGAGTACAAGGAAGAAGAAAACATTTTAAAATTGATTGTGGTAATGATTGTACAACTCTTCTTGGTATGACTGAAGTATTGAATTATATGATACGTGAAGTGACAATAAAACCATTTTTAAAGAAAGAAAAAGAAAAAAATAACACCTTCCATGTGGAATTTCCTTTAAACAATTGTACAATGCACAAGAAAAATAAAAAAAAAACAGGCATGAAAGTTTTTTCTGTGTTTGATCATAGCCCAGAATGAAAATCCACTCACGCAGGGTTGCCGTGAATTAGAATCGACTTGACAGCAATGGTTTGGGCTTAGCGCTGTAAGGCAGGTGTGGGGAGGGGGACCGAAAGGGGGAAATATAATCTATACATTAATTTATACAGTGAAGTACCAAGCAACAAAAGCTGTTCAGATATTTGTTGACATTTATGAAATCCTAGAATCTGATCTTTAAAATTTTCACTGACTTTCCTACATCTGTTCAATCTTAAAGCAAAAGTTGCTTATAGACGCTCTCAAGGTTCTTTCTTATTGGTATGCTAAAAAATAATCCCAACACCTTTCAATATATTTTTAACTAGTCTCACCCAAATCACTTTGACCAGACGATTTTAAGCCACTGTAATGTCACGACTGAACATCAGCAATGTCTGGACCCCACAGGTGGCAGCACAAATGTATTGTTGGTATACCTGGGCTCCTTTCCAAATCTTTACATTTCAATCATCTGGTTGCCAAATGGACAGTGCGCTGAAATGTCTTTCTTTATGCTACTTTAAAAAAGCGTATGTACGAAGCTAAGTTGTATAAAATGGAACCCCATGCTCTATCATATTAATCCTTCCTTAGCCACTACCAACAGGACAATCTTTAAACAAAGACATGATTTCAGACCAGACAGAAGTGTCTATATTGTGCCTTTCTCTACTCCAAGTAACCATTAAAGAAGTCATAAAATAGTCAATGTTATAATTAAAGGGTTTTCTAAAATATTAGTTTTATAAAACAAAACCCAAATTCATACTTCTGAATTCAACATACACCTGTGTATGAGAAACATAATTAGTGGTATCAAATTCCAGATGTATGTAAACAACAGGTATGACCAATCACAATTATTTAATTACATCGCATATTTTTCAAGACCCAACGTTCTATTTTGTAGCACTTTGCTTTAAAATGAAAATTAAAACTGAACCTTAAACAGCCTCAGTATGTCAATAGTTCATTCACCACTACTTAGAAAACACTTCCATAGGAGTATTATTAAAATATTTTTATATAATCATTTTTATAACAAGGACTTTCTTTACATTATTTCACTGCATGATTACCATCACCCAGTCTTTATAAAAGAATATAAATACATCAGTGTACCTGAGTGTGCCCTGCCAGTGATGAGATGAGTATAAACGAGAGCTTATACTAATATATACACCAGCCATCTAAGGAAACGAGGCAATGCAATACAGTGAAGTTAAACAGTATGCTCACACAAAGTGCAGCAGGAGCCATTACAAAATGATGATTCAGTTACAGAGAGTACCTCAAATGTACTACATTTCAAGCCTATAGATTATTAAAATGGTACTTTTCAAATCCTCTTAGAGATACATTAGAAATTTCTTTACATTTAAAAAAACCCCAAATGGCCATGAGATTGAAAAACTGCTTTGCAATTCCAGTTTCTATAGTTTATAAAGCATATGTCTTATTTTTAATTTGAAGAAATATAATTTCATTATATCAAACGCAAAGGAAAATCATAACAATTACTTACTTTGGAGGCCCATGGCTGAAGACAATTGGCATAGCAGCGAACAAGAAAAGCCATTTCCTGGGCTGGTAAGGGTAGTTTCCTTTTCAAACCAAAACCACACCGATGAATATCCTGACAAAATCCTGTTAAGTTCCGCCTTACAAACCATACACCAAGTGTTAAATAAAGGCAGATTCTACAAATGCCCTTCTAAACAGAAATCAGTAGCTCAGTTACTTAAAAGAGTATTGTTCTAAATAACTGGCAACAGTTTTCATCAAGATGTTCTCTTTAACAAAAAAATCACAGTAAATCAAGATGTTTATCTATTGCTGGCTCTGAATACATTGACATACACATGCACCTGGCACAGACATGCACAGTAGTAGCAAAATGGTTAATACAGTATCAATCAAAGCAACAAGGCAACATGCACCGAATCTGTATTCCTTGATTCTGCGAATCCTTCTCCTCTCTGTAATACAGCTTTGTCTCTTCAACTTATTTCATTCTGTAGAGCAAAGCACTGCAGTGATTCTTCTGCATCAGAGGCAAACCAGAACTCTGTATCCTGATGATTAAAGTTTCTTCTTTATATTCTTAACCTCCACGTTTAAAAAAAAAAAACCAACCGTTGAACAAACAGCTAGAAGAAATATGCTCTAACAGGTTTGTCCTGTAGATGCCCGAGAATCTCCAAATTTCCAAAGATTTTCTCTTTACGCATGCACTATTTACAGCTCTGCAGTACTGCTCCTTTTCTAAAGCATCAGTAAGACAGTTCTCTTCATCTAAGTCTTGCTTTTCTGGCTGAAAATGTACACATAACAGAGTACAAAAACACTGTATCTTCGGCTAAAAGACTATACGTTAGTATCTTAATTCCTACTGTCCTTGCCTGTTTCACAGCAGCTCCCTAAGGAGAAGCTCCTATTGATTCTATGCTCTGCAGTAAGATGAAATATCTAATAAGAAGGAAGGAGAGTGGGAGGGGAAAAGAGCTAAAAGGATGACATCACCTGTACAGAAAGCCTTCAGAAACTGCATTAGATCAATTGGCTACTCTATCTGCAGATGTAGCCCAAAGAGCAATTTATTGCACGCGCGCGTGCGCGCGCACGCAACCACACACCCACACCCACACCCCCCCCACACACACATGAGACGTATCAGCAGCTAAATTCTGAGAGAAAAAATGACATATGCATCCTCACTATTTCAATTTACAAAATCCATTTGGTTTTTAACTCTGTGCATACAGTTGGTATACAACTGCATTTGGGAAACCATATTTCTTAATATTATTATTCAAATGTAACTGAGTATTGTCCTCCCAAGGGAAAACAATTAGCTCTGGTCGGGTAAGATACTCTTGCATTCCAAATACATAAAACAGCCTAGTTCTCAGCTGTCATATTTATTTTTAACACTAATTCAGGGCCTTCTGCCTGCAAAATTTGCTATTTATCCAAGAACTGTTCTAAAAGGTAACCTTTTACACCACACTAAAAAAATTTAGTATTAAAATAGGTACGAAGATGTGTCTGTAAATATTATATTTGAATAAAAACAATAGAATTTCACTTGCAAGGAGACGCTGAAAAAATTACAAGCACAACAGCTGACTTGCAGAATGCATCAACTCCTCTGAGGAATAATAATCTATGCAATATGGTACTTTCCTGAAGCCCAATGCTCAATTCCTAGAAAGAGACAAAAAGCTCAGCAAACCTAAAAATGAACAAGTGAAGAAAATAACACTGCTTCCAAACGAAGCGTGCAGGATAAGGTACTCTCTCTCTCTCTAGTTTACGATACTTAAAAATTTTTTTGTCTACACCCTCCCCCATCTAAAAACACACTTTTCCAGTACTAAATTCTTCACACCTCTGCTACATGGCAACCTATTCCAGATATCTCACATAAAAATTTGCACACAATTAAGTTGTAGTGGTGACTCCCAATTATCAATGTAAAAATAGCTTCCTAATGGTAAAATATAGTTGCAGACCGCAAAATTATGAAAATAATGAATGAACATATTAAAGTAACAGTTATTTTGCTTTTTCACTAACACTTAACACTTGTTGGGGTGGGTGGGTGTGAAATAACACGAGAAGATATTACAGCAAAGACTGTACTGACTCCACGGAAGGAAGACCTAGAATGCCACTAGGCACACAAAAATGAGTTTTTTAATACTCCTAGGCAAAGTCCAAGTCACCCTTGGAACAATACGATACTACCAGTCTGAATTAAACTATTACTTACTTCTAAGACTTGAATTTACTTTAATAAAACTAAGTATTATGCTGAAAGATAACAGACATGTATGTTTTCAGATTTGTGATTGTTTATCAATCTGGGCTTCCATATACATAGGAATTAATTCTTTTCTACAACAAAAACAAACCCATAATAGAGGTTTATATTTAAGGCATAAAAGTAAATTTCACAAATATGAGGGGGCTGCAAAATATTTCTGGAAAAAGTGAATTAAAAGAACGTATTTTTTTCCCACAAACTTTTTTGAAGCGCAGATGATAGTTTTCTAAATGTAAACATGGAAAATCTGTACAAACACCAAATATGATACTCAAACCCACTATCACTGAATTGATTCTGACTCTTAATCCTCCTAGGCAGATAATGCTGACCCACAGGTTTATAAGGTTGCACATCTTTTTTGTTGTTGTTTTTGGGCATCACTGCTCTATGGGGGTCGTGGGAGCTACCCAGTGCTGCTCCTGAGAGCTGCTGCTGGATTTGAACCGCCAAGCCCGCGGGCCACAGTCCTGCACTCAACCACTTATGCCACCGGGGCTCAGCGCCCCCCCTTTTTTTTTAAGGTTGTACATCTTTATGGAAACAGGCTTCCACATCTTCCCCCAAGGTACCCCTGAGGGGCTCAAACTGCCAACCTTCTAATTAACATCTAAGTGCTTTATCATAGCACCACCAGGGCTCCTTTTCAAGTGCATATGCTTGCCCAATTAATTAATTAATTAATTAATATAGATACAAATGAGCTGGAATTTCAACACAATACTAACTGTTCAAGTTTAAGCTAATAAAATCTAATTTTAATCATTCCTTTTGTATTAAGTCTAACTTTTCCACAAACATAAAAAATTTCTAAAAACAAACATACTGCGTATAAGCACCAGAAAAAAAGACTCAAAATCTTTTTGTTTGAAGACTAATCTACACTCTCAAAATACCAACAATACAACACAACAAAATTACAAAAGAAAACCCTAATGGGCACCTTCCCTGTTTTATAAATCATGCTGATGGCACAAAAGAGGCGAAGCTGAACCAGGGTGACAGACATCTCCCAGCTGCTTAAAAAAGCCTGCTGCTTATGTGTGAAATGCAATCCATTATTGCTATATGTTAGAACTACTGTAAATATCAACGCAATAAGGGAATAAAACGCTTTCTTTGGTTTGGCCTGTAAATGAAGATGACATCATCCTATTAATTTTTCTACCAATTAGCTCACAGTACCTGCTATTCTTAGAATATTGTATAGTGAATCCAGCATGCAAGGCTCCCTGAGAAGCAATACCATGAAAAGAAAGAAATATACTCAGCATGTGCACCCACCAGCATTCTGCTATTACACTAAATATCTTAATCTCCTAATTAATTACTGAAGAGACAAAGAAACATCCTTTGCAGAAAGCAGTCGATAAAACTTACCAAATGACTACAATAAATGACTGGGTGAAGAAGCATATTCACCTGCAACACCTTTAAAATTTTACTTTGATCTTTACCACTTTGTCTTACCAATTTAAATGAAGTAACTCTGTAAGGGAGAATGTTCTGAGCAATATAGTCTAGGAGTCATCACCACAGGATAGGCATTTAAGAACATTAGATGAAATTTCGTGATATTAAGTCATACTGAAGAATAAAGTAATCTTTTCAGCTTCAAAACAGAATTTCACATTAAAACAAAATAAAGTCAGGTACTTTGGCTTTTCAAAGTGTCAAATACTGACAAAATAATTTTTTAACAAGGTGAACATAGCATACTTAAGAACTAAATTTGTTAACTGTAGATATCACTTTATTGATAAAATATTCAATAAAATATGAACAGGAGGAAAATTCCTCATCATAATAAAGTCTACATATACAAATATATATTGCTTTTAAATAACGATATGAACTAGAACATTTGAAATCATATCTACATAGGAAATCAAAGATAAATGTTCTCATAGTTACTAACTAAAATACTTTTTATGTCAATAAGTAGATATGTAAAGAAAAAGAAAATAAAAAATTGCCATGCATAAAACTGTATTACAGAACAAATGTTCTTGGCAGTATAAAAAGAATTTAAAATTCCAACAATTAACAAAAACAAATTTTGTACAAATCTCAGGCAAAATCACAGAACCCATTACTTATGTGTACAGTAAAATACTATCATTACAACTTATCTAGAAAAACTCAGAAGACAGGAAGGGGCAAAAGTAAAAATCAGCAGTCTTAAAAATGTTCTCTTAGTTGTAGGCAGTTGGTCTTTGAAATATAAACTGTTAAACGAACTGATTTACAGTAAGAGCTAACTAGTCCTTTTGGAAAATGAATGAGTCAATGATGTTCTATTGTAATGATTTGGGGTAACACACAAGGCCTTTGAAAGTACACAGCAAGTGTTTCCATCTTCCCTGTGCTTAACTTGAACATGAAATTAATCTTCTAGTTCTCAGTCATGGTTAACTGTAATTACTGGTGTCCCTCAGGAATTCTTGCTTTCAAATGGAATCTTCTCTATTCTGAAACCATTCAAATAAAGAGGAATTAAGACTACCTATGCTAGCCTTCTTTTTATCTATAAAAAAGAATGTGCTTTAGTACAGCATCATTATTGGTCCACTAATAGATACCACTATGTTGTGGAAAAGCCCTGTCAAAGCCACCAGCAGGACCCATATGCTCTAAGAAATATGATCAATCCATAGGGAGTGATGGGAGAAGAAAAGGCAAAGAGAGAGAAAAGCAGTCATCATCAACTAAGGTGATGTAAGCTTCTATAATTAGAGTCAGTGAAACTGAAGGAACAATAAAAAAGCAGCGCCACGCTTCTACTTTCCACCATTCTCTAAAGTTGCATCAAGCATACTATATAAACACACAAAATCATATATTTTGCATATATTTGTATAGTAAGCAAGTCTATACGATAAATCTAACAAAGCTTTGAATTAGTGTATTTTCCTCATGTCAGCCTGATAACAGAGGATAAAATATAATTTTTCTCAAAATCTCATTAAAATTTAAAAACATTAAAAAAGAATATTAACTATTGAGAATTTGTTAAGAATATTGCTTGTATCCATAAATTCCTATATTTGTACAACAGATCAATGTTATATATAGTTCCTATAATATTAAATATTTATTGTAGTACTATAAAACCGAAATACAGCATAGCATTTAAGCAGATAACAACAAACAAAACAATAGGGCACTCATCAGTAACAACATATTTGCTACATGTCCTAAAAGCTTTGCGTGAGCATGTGTTAGCCTCCTTTCAACTGGAACATTGTCACAAATCTGTCTTATATCACTGATAACATCATTATCTGGGCTACTTCAAACAATAACCAAAAGAGCTTTCCTTAGCAATTACTGTGAACATTTGAAACATATAATAAAACAATCTTTCTGATTCTGGTTCCCTGGGCATAGATCCAGTGACATATTTAACTTGAAGAACTGCCACAAACAACAAGGGAGTAAACTGAAGTTGAAATAGCATGTAATACAGAGAATTCTTTAAAAGTTAGGAATACTTATCCACAGCTTTACAAATATTTTTTTTATACTTTAAACCCAGTAAGTTAGCCTTTTTGAATCAATCCTAAGTAAGTAATTAAGATCCTACACATAGCTATTAAAAAAAGATGTGATGTTATAATAGAAAAATTGGGGGCTGAGCCCCGGTGGCGTAGTGGTTGTGCGCGGGACTGCAGCCCACTGGGTCGGAGGTTCAATTCCAGCAGTGGGGCTGGGCCTCCTACTACCACCACCGGAGAGCAGTGATGCCCCTGCCCCCCCAAAAAAAGAAAAATTGGAAGGGGTACGACAATGCTACACTGAAAAACATAACAGTATCAGAAATAGTGTTTTGGAAATAAATTAATTTCATAAGAAATAAAAGCAGTATAAAGGAAATATCCAGCATTATCTAAATTAGTGCAAAGATACACATCTTAATAATTATTGGTAACATTAACTGTCCCTGGTTTTGAGGATCATGGTGAATTTTTAACCTTTTGAAGTACTCATTTATTTTACAGTTCTATGTGGATCAAATTTTGCAAAAATTAAGAAATTACAAAAAAATCATGCTATCTGTACTTCCTTTTCCCTTTCCAATTATGAACACACTGAAAGTACACTCTGTAAGTAAAAGACCTTCCAATCAAGAATTTTACATCTATTTCCCACAAATGAATTGTAGAATTAGCCTAGATGCAAGATACTGATGAATAAAAAGTGAAAGTCATCTTCAGGACTTTTAGGTAGAAAGCAGTTTGAAGAATACATTTTCTTTCTTCTTTCATTCACTTTTAAAAAATCAGTTATTGGGGGCTCGTATAACTCATCACAATCCATCATGTCCAGCACATTTGTAAATGTGTTGCCATCACTCTGAAAGTGTTTGCTTTCTACTTGATCCCTTGGTATCAATTCATTTGTCCCCTTGCTCCCTCCATCTCTCTTAAACCCCTGATAATTGTAAGTTATTTTGTCTTATCTTACCGAGGTCTTTCTTCATCCACTATTCTGTTGCCTGTGCCCCAGGGAGGGGGTTATGTGTAAATTACTATGATCTCTCCTCCCAATTTTCCATCCCCCCACCCCTCCCCCGGCATCGCTGCTCTCATTATTGGTGCTGAGGGGTTTATCTGTCTTTGATTCTCGTGTTTCCTGTACCAGTATATATCCTCTGTTCTAGTCATATTTGTAAAGTAGAATTGGGATCACGATGAGAGGGAGGGGGAGCATTAAAGAACTGTAGGAAAATTTTATGTTTCATTGGTACTATACTGCACCCTGACAGACTTGTCTCCTCCCAGCAACCCTTCTGAAAGGGTGTGTCCAGTTGCCTACAAATGAGCTTTGGGTCTCCACCCCGGCTCATTCACAATAAGATTTTTTGTTCTTTGTTCTTTTGTTTTTTGCCTGATGCTTGATCTTTTCGATACCATGTGATCACACAGACTGGTGTGTGTCTTCCATGTAGGCATTGTTACTTCTCAGCTAGAAGGCCGCTTTTTCCTTCAAGCCTTTAAGATTTTTTTGATAGCAGGGTACCATCAGCTTTCTTAAACACCTTTGCTTATGTACCCGCTTTGTATTCAGCAATAGTGTCGGGAAGGTGAGCATCATGGAATGCCAGTTTAATAGAACAAAGTGTTCTTGCATTGAAGGAGTACTTGAGTAGAAGTTCAATGTCCATTGCCACTTTAATACTAAACCTATAGATATATGCACATAAATCTATTTCTGCACTGCCATCAGTGTATTTACATATGCACATACCTAATTTAGACCTGTATGAATGTCCTTTGCCTCATAGTTCTTTGCTCTATTTAGTTTTACTTTCCTTTTGTATCACTATCATGTTCAGCAATCATTTGAGTCTCAGCAATTTCTTTTGTCTTTGCTATTTTATACTGCCTCCCCCTGTCCCTGTCTCTGCCCCGCCCCCCCAGTTCTCATGTTCCCTAACTCAAACCAGACACCTCAACCAGCTCGGCTTAAGCCCTTAACCTCAGGTGCATCGCCTAGGAGGTTTGCTGCCTGTGAGTGGGGATCTCATGGCAGCTCAGACGCCAGGGTCCTGGGAGGAGATTCTGGTGCAGCATTGAGGAATGGGTGACAAAGTTGGCCTGGACAAGAATCATTACCTCCTGCTACCCCAAACCAGGGATCCAGGACCCATCCACCGCTACCCTCACCCCCCACCGGAGGGCATGAAGGAGTTGATACATGGTCATTGGAGGGGAGGGTGGGAATGGGGAAGGGGACCTGGAGCCACTCTTTGTCATCCTGTAATGAGCACCAGATGCGAAGCTGCTTGTAGGTCTGAGTTTCAGTAATTTCTCTTGGTTACATTACCCTTGATCAAGCTCTACAAGGCCTCCTACACTCTCCTAGTCATTGATTTTTTTAATCACGTGTTGTTCCCTTGTCCCTAGATTTGTTAACTCTCACTTCCTCCTCTGATTGCTCAACCCACCTATCTTATCTAGATAGGCCTGCAGAGATACTACTATGCAAATAACATAAGGCATAGTAAAACAAAGCAACAAAAGAAAACAAAACGAATAACCCCCCCCCCCAAAAAAAAAAAAGCACATATAAGTAGTTCAAGGTCTGTTTGTTGACCTTTAGGAGCGTTTTCTGGTTGAGTCTGATGGGGTGCCACACCCTGGTTCCAAAGTCTATTTTTGGTGTTGGGGGGGGGGGGTGTTGCTCTGTTCCCCTTACTATTCTGTTGCACACTCAGTGTTTCCTGTCGGTGTGTGGTGGGGTCAGATTGGGTGCAATTGCTGCAATGTGTCTCCAAAGTTGTCCCTCGTAATGTCAGCGAAGGGACATTGTGTCTAATAGTGGGGCCAGCCATATGGTCCTCTCTGTGCTTTGGCTGTTCTGAGCGCAAATATCATTCTCAGCACTTGGTGGGCCAGGATGTGTTCCACTCTTTCATCCTGTTCCTTCATTTGGTCCTGTGTGCTCTGATCAGACATGTCCCTCTCCCTGAACTGTAGCTTCAGTGCTGTCCTCTTAAGTGAATTCTTCTGTGGGGAGTGGAGGCTGCCCACATAGTTGCCTGGATCCTCTTTCCCTATGGAGATATAAACCATATACTCCTGTTGGGTGGGTTAGTGCCCTGTTCTCCCACTACCTATGTCTTTTTTACCCCCTTCTTTTTAGTAGGCTACCCTATGTATACCTGGATTTGTTCTGACTCCTATCATACTACTTGGACCATGTCCAGGAATGTTTGTACACAGTAGCTTTTTGCCTAAACCCCTTTGCATTTTTTTTTTTTTTGGAATCACTGCCTCTGGTGGTCGTGGGCGCTACCCAGTGCTGCTCCTGAGAGCCGCCGCTGGATTTGAACCGCCAAGCCCGCGGGCCGCAGTCCCGCACTCAACCACTTTTGCCACTAGGGCTCAGCCCCAACCCCCTTTGCATTTTTAAGCTTACCTTGGTGAACTGATGTTGTACTTGTCCTTTTCTACTTGGCTTACTTTGCTAAGCATAACTTCCTTCAGTTCTTCCCATGCAGCAATGTGTTGCATGCGTTCATCTCTGCTTTTCGGCAATGTGTAGTACTCCATTGTATGTATGTACCACAGCTTTTTAATCCATTCGTCAGTTGATAGAAACTTGGGTTGTTTCTAACTCCTTGCAATTGTGAACTGTGCTATGATGAACATTGGAGCACAAATGTCTGGCTGTGGTTTCTTTCTTGGCTCTTCTGGATATATGTTCAGTAGGGGGATTGCTGGGTCATGTGGCAGTTAAATTTTAATTTATTTTAGATAGTGCCAAATGGATTTACTTTTTTTTGTCTTCATCATTTTATTTG
Source organism: Nesogale talazaci (assembly GCA_004026705.1). Taxonomy (NCBI): domain Eukaryota; kingdom Metazoa; phylum Chordata; class Mammalia; order Afrosoricida; family Tenrecidae; genus Nesogale; species Nesogale talazaci. The sequence goes on along the minus strand of PVJH01003087.1, from coordinate 99,636 downwards.
AAGCTCTGAGATGTCACAGCATATCAAGGATTCAATTACATCAAGCAGTATTGTACAACTGCCACCACAATCCATTTTAAAAACGTTTTTCTCTTTGCATGCCTGATATCAGCTCTGCTCCATCCCCTCTGCCCACCGCAGGATCTTACACCATACACTATCACATTTCACATACAATTCTGATGTTCACACCCCTTGAGCTGGCTTATACAGTCATTCATGCTATTGGGTGAGGATACACCTGTGGCTTCTCTGAGTGCATGGTCTGATGGAGCGCAACATTTTCTATCTGGCCACTGTGGGATGGACTAAGAGAGGGAGAATACTGCAATCTCCAGTGTCAGAAAACGGCAACTTGGTCAGAACACACTGCTTACACACAGCACATAAGTTCAGCAAAGGTTCTACATACAAACTTCTGAGTTTTAATGTTGCAGAAGATTGCTTACTCATTCATGATTAAAAAATGCAATTACCAAATAAAAAATGTAATTAAAAGAAAAACATGATTAGCCAGATCAAACAAAAACAAAAACAAAGTGGTTGACAGTTTCTTTCATCAATCAGTAACTATAACCTATGGTTTGGACCTGAAATTAATTTTTCAGATGACTGAAATAATTGAACTGTTATATACCTCCATTTTGACTTAAATTGCTAAAAACATTTGCTCATTTGTGTTCCATGAGGCAATCTTAGCATGTTTGACCCAATCTAGTAGTTTCTCACAAGCTGGTATATATGGGGAGAAAGAGGGATGGAGTGGGTGGTGATGGTGACAGAGAATGATGATAATAATGATGAGGATTATTTATTAATGAGTGTCATTACTAATAAGAGAGAAACACACACGACATAAAAAGTAAAATATATTTTGCTAAAGGTTTCAAGTAGGTCATGACACTCATGGTTGAGTGAGAGTATTCAGTCTTTAATCAATGTTACCATCATAAAGATGGTAAGCCATCTAGTCCAGAAACCTGATTCTGATCCACAGTGACGCAACAAGGCAGAGTAGAAAGCCCCACAGTGCTTGGCTTCCAAGGCTATAATCTCTACAGAAACAAAGTGGCACACATTTATCCTGCAGATTCAAATCGCCAACCTTTCAGTTAGTAGTCAAGCACTTAACCTCTGTGGCACAAGGGCTCCTTCTAATAATCAGCTCCTTTTCAAGTGCACTGACAAATGTGTCTTAATCTTTCAATAGGCTCTGACTATAAACAAATCATGGGCACAGCAGGTGTGGGAGGAACATAAGGTGCCTCCACAGAAGTCGCAAATAAGAGCTGCCACACTAGTAATTTCTGAGCATAAAATAAAACAGATCTTTAAATGTCATATATCATGCCTAACACGCAGCACTCTCTCTGTGAACAAAGAACTGAGTAGAAGACAAAACGCTACAGGGTGAACAAAAGAAGCAAGCGATTAAAAGGATTTACATATAACCCCCTTCCCCCTGGGGAGCGAACAACAGGGAAGTGGGCGAGGGGAGACTCTGCACAGTGTACAATATGACAAAATAATAATAACATATATTACCCAGGGCCCATGAGGGAGAGGGGAGCAGGGAGGGAGTGGAAAAGGGAGGAACTAATACCAAGGGCTTAAGTAGAAAGATGAATGTTTTGAGAAGGATGATGGCAACAAATGTACAAATATGCTTTGCATACCATGAATGTATGTATAGATTGGGATGAGAGTTTATGAGGCCTCAATAAAACGGTTGAAAAAAAATAAACATAAAAAAGATCCTGAATTCTGAGGTTGTCATAGAAATTTCTTTTTTCAGTTGTCCATCTGGAAAAACTTAAGGGGTTCCACTTCTGTGCAGGCGCTATGGTTGACAGAGGAAGATCATAGCTTATCCTGCCCGAGAACAAAAAAAGCAAGCACACAGCATAGAAGGGAAAAGTGTACTTATCTTAAATAACTTAGGATGTACATAAGCATAAATACAACCAACACATATTGGCACACTGTTTGCTATTTAAAAACAAAGCAGAAGAAAGGAGAAATTACGAAGGACCACAATTTCATCACTGAGTTACTTAAGCACTGAGCAAATTTTTGAAACCTCTAAGGAATGTCTAAAATTATATGAGTCTCAACAATTTTTCTTAAAAAGAATTTAGCACTAACATTACCTAATATTCTGATTTATAGATAGATTTCAAGTAAAATAAAGGCACACATTCACCTTCTTTGGTTCTAGTTTAGTTCTATCATCTAACTTCACAGAAATATAACAACATTCAAAATTCTATCCAATCCATTTGAAAATGTCCATAATGCATATTATTTGACAAGAAACAATATGAAGCACCTCATGGCATGAATGAACTTGGAAAACATTATGCTGAGTGAAATTAATCACTCAAAAAAGTACAAATATTTTATGAGACTACAGTTTTAAAGGAACAAATGAAGACAAAGGTTTTCAAATCAACAGTTCATTCAATGGTTTCCAGGCAGGGATGGGAGGGAAAAGGAGAGGGAGGGAGAAGCAATAGGTTCGAAGGTAGACAGGTGCTAACTTGGGTGCAGGGAGAGACAGTAGGCTACTAGACTCTAGAGGCATGGATCTCAATCCTCCTAATCCCGTGACCCTTTAATACAGTTCTTCATGTTGTGGCGACTCCCCAACCATAAAATTATTTTCATTGCTACTGTTAAAAATCAGGTGACCTCTGTGAAAGGGTCGTTTGACCGCTAAATGGATCACAACCCAGAGGCTGAGAACCACTGCTCTATAGGGAGAAAACCAAGGGGTGGGACAAGCTACTGGGAAGTTTGATAAGTAGTTTAGATTGTCAAATACAAAATTTATTATCTGAAATATAAACTCCATCTAACTTCACAAAGTAAGTTTATGCCAATTTTTTTTTTTAAGGACACACACAGACCCCAGACTGTGGAGCGGATTTTATTTCTGCAGCCCCAAAGCAGCAAAGATGGGCACATGCCAGCGGGGAGCTCTCAGTGGTGTGGCGACTCCTGTCCTGAAGCAGGCTGTGAGGCATTCTGACTTCGACAGGTCCAGGTTTAAGTCTAAGAAGGTGTACTCTTGTAGTCACGGTGCTGGAGGTTCTTGTGGGTGGTGTTATCAAAGGGCTCAGAGGGTGCAGCAGCCAGATCGGTCTTTTTGCTGAACTTTTCATCTTGGGATTCGGTGGCAGTCCTTTTTCACTCTTTCCTGACTTGGTAACCAAAGAAATGGTTGATGCAAATCCTCGAAACAGCCCTGCTTGGAGTCCAGTCTTCAGCGCCCCAGCATATCCTTGCCACAGCAAAAGTGGGGCCGCCACTGATCGCACTGATACCAGAGCGATCCGGGGTGGGGGCCACGCCAGGTCGAGGATGCACCAGTGTGTGCCAAATTTTTTAAATAATTAAATCAACTGTATGTTTTTATCTTTAGAACTGAAGAGAATTATATGACTCCATTACATGTTAAGGATGTGTAACATGCAATAGGTGAAACATATACTCTGTGCAGAAACTTAGAAAAATCATCATGAAAGGTGTTTCCCTCAGCATCGGGTGGTGTGAGCTGAGCAGGACTGCCAGGACAAAGTGAGAGGCCCTTCTGGATGAAAGGAAATGTAAGACGTGAATGTTCCCACGAGAGGACTAATTATTAACTCCATGTGGAAGGTGCTGATAAAAGCTTTTCAGGCAAAGAACACCACCCAAAGGAGAGGCCCTCCCACTAGAACACTGGAGCCAGAGCCTGAGAAGGCAGACGGGGCCACGGAGAAAGAGACTTCTCTGCCACACACTGTCAAAGCTCCTCTATTTGAGAAAATCCACTCCTTTTTCACGGGAAGGGCATCTAAGAAGTAAGCGAGAGAAGATCTACTCTTCACGGGGGGGCGGGCAAGGCAGGTGAAAAAAAAGAAGGTATGCACTTGAATACTGTGAAGGAAGATTATTAAAAAGGCTACAACTAACATCTTACTCAATTCAGTGAAGACAGACTCAGAGCTTACCTCTTAAAGATCAGAAACAAGATGCCAAATCGCGCCACTGCTAGTCAATACTGTACTAACCAGAGCAATTAAGCAAGAAAGAGAAGTAAAAGCTATCCAAATCACAAGGAGAAGTGAAAATCATTACTTATTGCAGATGACACGATTCTGGATACAGAAAAGGCTAAGGATTCCACAGGGCAGGTATTGAAGCTAATGAATGAATTCAGCAAAGTCAACACACAAGAATCAGTCAGGTTTCTTCCATACATGAGAAATGAGAAAACTGACAAGAAAGAAAACAATTCCATTTACATGAGCAAGTGAAAAAAAGTAGATGAACAAATTATACACTCGCAGTAAATAAACATTACTAAAAGTAATAAACAAGGCTAGATATATCGAAGGACCTTCTACATTCACGAATTAGAATGCTTAATGTAGTCCATGTCAAAATATACAACTCCCTTCTGTTCAGAAATGTACAAGCCAATCTGTGGAATTTGATGGAATGAGAAAGGGTTCCAAATAGGTTAAACAACCTTGGAAGGAAAAATATAGAGCAGAAAACGAACCCTCGCTGATCTTATAACACACTAAAAGCTCTCATGTCCTTTGGACATTTTGCTACAGTGCAAGGGCAATGGAAAAGAGGAAGGTCCTAGACACGCTGGGCTGGCAATTGGCTGTGACAATGGGCTCAAACATATGAATCGCTGTGAGGATGGTACAGCACCGAGCAGGTGTACATTCTATTGTACAATGGAACCACTTCCATTGCCCTTCATCTCCGCAGTAGTTATCTGAGCAGCCTTGGTCATGGAGTGACTTATGTGCTGGGCTGTTAACCACAAAATTAGCAGTGTGAAACCACTAGCACTTCCACAAGAGAAATATGAGGCTTTCTACTTCTGTACAGATTTAGTCCCGACGAGGGCAGTCTCTGTTCTAGAGGGTACACTATGGAGGATACCATCTAATGGCAATGAGTTTACTTTGGGGGTTTATCGGTAACTGATTTGCAGCAAGTGTGCTAAATAAATTCAGTGTGGAAAGTAGTGTCTGGGTAAACTCCATTTGAAAGAAGTGTCTTCATTTCCACATGAAAAAGAAACATGTCACACGAACATATCACTAATTCAAAACTTAAAAGAAAAACTAAAATAAAGCTCTTTGAAAAAACATGGGGATATTCTTTCAGGATCAAGATTTAAACAATGGAATTCTAGTTATGACATCAAAAGCATAGGCAATAAAAGACGAAACATAAATGGGGTATCCGAAAATTTTAAATGTCTGTTCATTAGACTTTTAAAAAGATCATTTTATTGGGGGCTCATACAACTCATCACAATTGTACATTTGTTGTCTTCATGGTTCTCAAAACATTTTCTTTCTACTTAAGCCCTTGCTATCAGTTCCTCATTTTCCCCCTCCCTCCCACTCATACCTCCTCCTTTTTGGTGTCAGTCCGGGGGAGACTAGAGAAACAAATCCATAGATACTCATATGTGTATAAGAAAGAGATTTATATGAAAGAGCAATTAAACATTGAGGAAACATCCTACCCCAGTCTAGTCCAAGGCATAAGTCCATTATTAGCCCATATGTCTGATACCAATCGGTTAAAGTCCTCTTCAAACTCATCAAGCATATGCAATGATGCCAGAACAATCACAAACCAGTGGGTGCAGAGTCTTGTGTATCCGTGGTACCAGCATCTCAGAACTGGCAGGTCCGCTCAGTAGCTTCTCAAGCATCTTAGTACTCGCAGGAGTATCTATGTGGCTTTTCTGGCTTCAGAAGTCTGGTTCCATCAGGGTAAGTCCATGTGACTTCTTCTCTGGCTGTCTCACAGGGAGCGGGTTTGTGTCTTGTCAATAAAGCATCACCAAGGGACTGAGTTCTAAGAATCCTACCCCCAAGGGAGAAATACTGCCAGATTTGACATAATTCTCAGAGGAGGAGGCCATGCCTACAAAGAGGTCTATTTTGGTTATCTCCAAATTGATAAGCAAGACTCCACCCCTAAACTCTTAATCCTCAAACTGACATCAGATTATGTGAATGAATGCCACAACTCATGAACCCTTGATAATTTATAAAGTATTACTTTGTCATACCCTACCCTGTCCTATGTCTCCTTTCATCCTCTTCCTGGTTGTCAATACCCTAAGGAGGAGGTCATATGTAGAACCATATAATCGGCTGCCCTTTCTATCCCACCTTTGCTGTACTCTGCCAGTATTGCCACTCTTACCACTGGTACTAGAGAGACTATCTGTCCTGGACCCCGTGTTTCCAGTTCCTATCTGCACCAATGTACCGCTGGTCTAGCCGGATTTATAAGACAGAATTGGGATCATGATATTGGGGGTGAGGAAACATTTAAGAACCAGAGGAAAGTTGTTTGTTTCATTGTTACTGCACTGCACCCTGATTAGCTTGTCTCCTCCCCATGATCCTTCTGTAAGGGGATGTCCTGCTGCCTATAGATAGGCTTTGGGTTCCCAATCTGTACTCTCTCTTTTACAATGATATAATTTTTAGCTATTTGATGCCTGATACCTGATTCCTTTGACACCTCGTGGTCACACAGGCTGGTGTGCTTCTCTGTGGGCTTTATTGCTTCTGACCTAGATGGCCGTTTTGATTAAGCCTTTAAGACCCTAGACATTTTATCTTTTGATGGCTGTGCACCATCAGGTTTCTTCACATTTGCTTATGCACACTTTTGTCTTCAGCAATCCTATCTGGAAGGTGGGTACACAATGATATGATTTTTTTGTTCCTTGTTACCTGATAACAGATTCCTTTAACTCGAGGTCACAGAAGCTGGTGTGCTTCTTCCTTGTGGGCTTTGTTGCTACTGAGCTAAAAGGCTGCTATTTTACTTTCAAGCCTTTAAGACTCCAGATGCTATATCTTTTGATAGCCATGCACCATCAGCTTTCTTCATCACTTTTGATTTTGTAAACATTTGTCTTCAGCGATTGTATCAAGAAGGTGAGCACCATGGAATGCCAATTTAATCAAATAAAGTGTTCTTGCACTGAGGAAGTACTTGAGTGGTGACTCAATGTCCTTCTGCTGCCTTAATACTAACCTTATAAGTATATGCACATAGATCCATTTCCCCATTATCATATAAAATAATATTTATCTATGTACATGCCTGTATTTAGACCTCTAAAAATGCCCTTTGCTTCCTAGTTCTGTCCTCTTGTCCTACTGTCACTTGGGTTTCAGTAATTTCTCTCGGTTACATGACCATTGATCAGTCCCTACCAGGACTCTTACATCCTCCTTGTCACCAATTTTGAATCACTTGTTGCTTCCTTTTCCCTGGGTTGGTCAACACCACCTTCTTTCCCCAACTCCCCCTCTCCCTTGTGCTCCCCCCCCCAAACCATCAGTCCCATTGTTTTCTCCTCCAGAGTGTTTATCCAGTCAATCTTATCTAGATAGACCTGCAGTTATAATAATATGCACAAAAAACCAAGACATAGCAAGACAACGCGACAAAAAAATTAAAACAAAATGACAACAAAAAAAGTCCATAAACATATATAAATAAGTAAAAAATAATGAAAAGGAAAAACCTGCAAATAGTGCAAGGTCTGTTTTTGGACCCGTAGGAGAGTCTTCCAGTTAAGTCCAATAGGGTGCCACACCCTGGCCCCAATGTCTAACCTTGGTACTCCCTCAGGAACTCCATGCTCTGCTCCCCAACTGTTCGGCTGCATGCCCTTAGTGTTTTGCCTTGGTACAGTGGGGTCAGACTGGGTACAACCCCGACTTTGTATTTCCAGTGTTGTCCCCCATATGGCCATGGGTCAGCGAGCGTTGTCATGTCTCAAAGTAGGGTCAGTCATATGGTTCTCTCTGTGCATTGGCTGTTCTGGATTTCGTCCTCAAAGCTTTGTGGGTCAGGATGAGTTCCACTCTGCTTTCTTCCCCCTTCATTTGTTGTGTGTTCTGGTCAGACATGTCCCAGATGGCACTGCATCTGAGTGCCTTTTGTTTGTTTTTTATAATTTAACAAAACAAATTTTTTGGTCATTGGTCTTGTTTTGTTTCTTTCGTTGCTTTGTTTTGCTATGCCTTATGTTATCTGCATATTAGTATCTCTGTAGGTCTATCTAGATAAAATAGGTGGGATGAGCAATCTGGAGGAGCAAACAATGGGACCAGGGGAGAGGGGGAGGTGGAGAAAAGGAGGTGATGTGAACAAACCCAGGGAAAAGGGAACAAAAAGAGATCCAAAATCGGTGGTGAGGAGAATGTAAGGGGCCTGGTAGGGCTTGATCGAGGGTGATGTAACCAACCAAGAGCACTGAAACCCAAATAGGGTCTCTTCACGTCAGTTGGTCAAATAGCCATCTCTGTTAGGCAGAGTGCTCTGGACAAAGAAAACAGGACACTTACAATTACACGCATGCACACGTTTATACAAAGTTTAGACAGGGACAAAATATCATGGCAAATTAACCCACATGGCAGTAGAGAGAGCTCAGTCTGACTCATTTTCATGGGTCAATTAATATACTTTCCTTCCAACTCACATGGTCAATGGCCACTAGGCCAAGACCAAGTAAGCAGAGAGCAGGAAGATGAGCTGGCGAGGGGTAGCATAGGTCAGTAGCACAGCACAGCGAAGCAGGTCATGGTGGAGCCTCATGGAGCAATGGTGCAGGTGGCTGTCTGGAAGTGCTGCATCTGGAGTGGTTGCAAGATGAGCAGAGTCCACCCACAAGTAGCAGGCATGGCAAAGGGGAGTGACTCTGCAGCATGGAACAGCACAGCGACACAGCCCACAGGGAGCACAGCACATGGGATAGGCAGGGCAGCTGGATCAAGAGCATACTGATGGGACCACTAAGGAGAGACATTGGGGCAGGCCTCCAGATAGCCAGATCTATATCTGAGTCACACTTCCATGGAAGGTCTTCAGCCTGCAACCTGATTAATAGGCTACACTCCATACAGGTGCCATGTTGGCACCACAAAACCTAACCCTCAGACTGACTATCAAATTCCTTGGCATGGATGAGTAAGTGCTTCGTCAGCTTGGTGGAGCATTTCAGTCAGTGGTCCATCAATTCCAAGAACCTTGCTTTTGGCTGACGCTCTAAGTGCAGCCTGACCTTCCCCCAGTACCACTGGTTCTCGCTCACACAGCAACTCCTGAAGGAGTCGGTCGTTCCTTTTGTACAGTGACTGTTTTCTTCCCATCTTCTTTCGATGCTTCCTGCATCACTTAATATTGTCCACAGGATCTTCCAATGTTGCAACTCCAGGCTTGAGTCTTTGTTGTGTTTTCCCGTTTTATGTATGCTGCATGTGTTCTTCATTTTGGTTTTCTAACTCAGACACAGGAAGGTTAAACAGAATGTGAAAAGTCACAGAGCAACTTAAACAAGATGGTATCAGAGCAACAATACGTCCGGAGGATGTAATAGTGATTTCTCCCAATTTCAAGAAGTGCACAATCTGATGGGAGACATAAGTAGTTGCAATCAAAGGACAGGCTGTTATGGCAATGCAGAAATATGTACCTGAACCTTCAGAAGAGAAAAGTGTGATGTTCTCACAGGGTATGATATTGAATTGAGTCTTAAGAATAAATAAGATTTTGCCAGGAAGACAAAAGCTAGGAGAGCATTATAAATACATTGACAGAATATACGGGGTATCTATAAAAAAACAGTTTCTGAAAGGTCACACAATGGCTAAAAGGGAGTATGTAGAAAAATATGAAAAGATAAGGGCAGAGAAGAAAGAAGTCCAGACACCTGTACTGTGCAATATAGTAGCTATTAACCCCATGATTACTTACATGCAAATTATTTAAAATTAATTAAAAAATTTCAACACTCGGTTGTACTAGTGACACCTCAAAATGCTCACCAGCCACATGAAAATACTCCTACCACTGCAGAAACTTTTATGACACAGCATTGGTCTAAGATAGGTGGTATCCAAAAACCAAATGGAGTCGTTCTACTCTGTAACACATCAGGCTGCCATCGGTCAGGAGGAATAGAATACGATCACTGTACTTTCTCTGACAGGTGACAGAGGCCATGAAAAGACTTAAAAGCAGCAGTGCTGCTAAATCATTTCAGAAAGAGTAGACTGAGGGAAGCAAAATAAATGAACTAGACAGTGGCAAGAAGATGGTAAAAGATACACAGAATTAGCAACAGGGAAGCCAGTTCTGAGAGAAAACAAATTAAAATAATCAAATCAAATAAAAACCCAAATAAAATTAAGTATTAAGTATCTTCTGATGAAGAGATTATGCAATACTTCTCAGGTTTTGAAAATTCCCAAATCTAAAAGCAAATACAGGAATATTATTTTTACAGTGGTGCTGAGGGCTGAGACAGATGGTTTTTGACAACAGCCATAGAAGAAAGGAATACTAAGGTAATGGCATGAGGAAGTGAAGACTTCTAGCTCACAAAGAAAAGCATCTGAGAGGCAGATCTACAGATATTTCTGACTTGTAATAATGAGTGTACATGCACACATTCCAAGTATGTAGCCACCCACTCCACAAGACAAGCAGACCCAGTATTACCACCCTCATTTTCAGAAATGAAGCAAATGAAAATGAAGCACAGAAGGTTTAGATAAATTACTCCAATCACATAGTGAAAACCAGGAGTCAAGACAGATGGCTCATGAAACGCTGAACTCTTTCTTCTTGGCTTAATCACCATCCTACTTAACAAATAATGCTTCCAATCACCTTCTTGTAATTTCTAAGTATCAAATACATCCACCACAAATGTCAGAGTTCAGTAACTACTGAGGATCTTAAAAGACATTTGAATTTGTTACAAGTTCTAAGAGCAATGCTCAAAAGGAATTTCAGAAACACTATCACAGTTTAGAGAAGTGCACTTGGTACTTATAAATCAGTTCAGAACGATACTATTAAGATACTATTCATTCTTACACCAAAAAAGAAAGCATAAAAAATATTTCAGAAGCACCAATTAGTCTCTCTTTTTCCAGTGCAAAAATAGTGAAGATAGCAGGGAAACAGTGGGCCAAAAGAGTCACAAGAACCGCTCGCTATGTGGAGATGAGAAGAACTGATGGTGCAGGGCTACCACTAAGTACTGCACTAAGACCAGGATCACAACAGAAGGAGGTCTTAGTCAAACAAGGCGCACAGGAGGACAGTGAGCTACAGCAGTGACATTGAAACCACTGGTTTTTCTGAAGGAGAAAGAACAGACTTTCTACTCTCATAGAGATTGACACTCTCGGAAACCCACGCGAGAGTTGTACTGTTTCACAGGATTGCCAGGAGTCAGAATCAGTCAATGGACATGAGGGGAGAATAAAAAGTAGAACAAAATTCAACATCATAAGGCAAATCAGACTTAGTCTGCTCTAATGAGAACTGATGGAACCCCTGAAACTAGGGTCCTTAGGGCCACTTTCAAACCCCGAACTGAGCCTCCCCTTTGGGATCAACATTCAGGTAAAATGACAGATCTATACTGTGAGTGAAACCAACGAGGATGTACTCTTCAGTACAGTCAGCCATGAGAACGAAAAGGGCAGCACCTGCACTTGCCCAGAAAAGAGAGCGCAGAGTAGTCAGAAGGGGTACAAAAACAGAACACCTGAAGATGGGTGTCCGTGGGTAGAAAGGAAAAGCAAGCAGGAAAGGGTTACAGTGAGGGCAATGCATCAGTATCACGAGCTAAAAATGTGTGGAAACTACTTTGGAAAACTAATTTGTTCTATAACATTTCACTAAAATAATAAAAGGCTAAAACAAAATCTTTTTATCCAACCATTTTAAGGATTCAGTTAAAAAAAATAACCTTAAAATCAATGCATAATACTCTTTCATTAAAATACAAGCAAATGACAAAACTCTTGATGCAGACTTTACACTAACGAAATAAAGGAGCCCCAAATGAGAACATTCAATACATGTGTAACAATCTTTTTACCTTCAGCATTTTAGCAAGAAACAGCTGAAATGGTTTGCAAATTCAAAAAGAAACTGCCAGCGCTTCTATTGTTATTTAAAAGGAAGAACAATACTATCTTTCTCTGAATCGCTGACTCTGAATTCAAAGAAACCGAGTAAAGACCTCTAAGCTATTGCTATTTTTTCTTCTGACACTTAATGATCACATGTGTGCAGAATCCAGACTCACAGATACTGCCTGTATCACAGTTTCCAATCTGTAATTTTTTTTAAATTATGGTGCCTTTGGTGAATGTTTGCACAGCAAATTCAGTTCTCATGTGACAATTTCTACACAAACTGTTAAATGACGAGTTATATTATTACAATGTGTTCAGTTTCTTATATTGCCTTTTGTTTGTCTGTTACCAGTACTCTAGTTTCTTTGCCCCCTTATCTTCTTTTAGAGTAATTATGAACCTATGGTGATATATATATTATTTTTTAAACAAAGTGCTATATAATCCCCAAATCACTGCCATAAAGTTGAATCCAACACATAACTTTATTTATGAGAGTAGAAAGCTCCAAATTTCTCCAACAGAGCAGTTGGGAATTTCAAACTTCTGACCTTGTAGTTTAACCACTCATTTCAAAACCATTGTGCCACCAAGGCTCCTATGATGCACTATACTTAAATAACACTGTTTCTGCCAATCAGTTATTTTACCAACAGGTAGACCTCAGGATAGCTTCATGTCAAAGTCTAAAGGGTAGCTCAGGGTGATAGCAATATGAAGCCCTTTAGTCTTAACTGCTCCATTAAATCTGGACTTATTAAGATTGTGGGTTCTGGTCTACATTTTTCTCCTGCTATACAAGGATACAAACATCCAGTGTGGCCTTCACTGGAATGGTTGGTAGATGTAATCAGGCTTCATTTAGTTCTGGTCTCAGCGCAGATGAAGCCGAGGCTCATGTGTGTCATTACACCGGTAGTGTTTTCTGGTTTTCTGGCAGTGAGGCTTTGGTTTCTTTCTTTCTGTTTTGCTCTTAACAAGCAGAGGGCAATAATTGAATCTTATTGTGGGCTGTAATCTTCACAGTCACTGATCATCGGGTCTTTTTCCCCCTTCTGGGTATGAACCATTGACCCTTTGCTAATTAAGGGTCACTCATCCATTGTGCTAACAGAATTTCCTGCAGGGCCCAATAGTAATTTATAAAACGACACCTCTCCTGAATACTTTCAGAAATACTTTCCAAATGTTTGCTACGTAGCCTCCTTACCCTGATCTACAGCCAATATATAAGAATCTGGCCGAACGCCTGGCTTTTTTATGTAATTAATGGTATTAATTAAAAAGAAATGAAAACTTTCTAACAATGACATTTTCCATGTTGCCTGAACTACACTCCTTTTAGAAAACAAAACATTCTATCAAGAAACAACAATTTCAAGCTGAGCCCAGTGGCGCAGTGGTTGTGCGTGGGACTGCGGCCCACAGGGTTGACATTATAGTCTAGCTCTCCAGGAGCAAGGCTGGGCTTCCTGCTCCCACCAGGACAGTGATGCGGAAAAACAAAGAAACAAGACTTTCAAACAACATTCAGTAAGGGTCCAGGTTATGAATGTTCCACTTATGGTCCCCTCCTACTTTTCCTTTAACATTGTGCAAACTTGCCCTCACTTTGAAGGGTGTGCATCAACAAACCTCCACTTACAACAATCTCTTGATGACAATCACTTTCACTTGCTGCAGCCATGGCTCTCCTTCATAACTCAGGAACTGTTTGCAAACAACCATCCTCTAACCCATCCTCAGAGATAATAAACCAGTTTTGTCCACATTAAGTAAGTTTTTCCATTCCATGATTTGAAAAATTCCTGACAGTACTCAGTAGAATTTTGACCTAAAATTAGCTGTACAAGAAATTACATGTAAAATGACACACTGTTGCTTAGAGTCACCAAATAAACAATTTCAAGCAGCTTGTCTGTCTGTTGCTGTTCCTGGTCTATTCAGAAAAACCACACACACAAACCACACACACACACATATCAGCTCATGTCACTGTCACTGAGTCGACGCTGCCTCACAGTGACCCTATAGGACAGGTAGAATTTGTCCTATGAATGTCTGAGACTGTCTAACAGTTTTCCCATCTTTCTCTTGCAGACCAGGTGGTGTTTTGACACAACCTAAACGTAATAGAGCCATCAGGACTCTGCCAGCACAAAAGAATGCTAAAAGCAACTAACTGGTATGCAGAAAAACAGAGTCACCAAGAGAGAATACATAAATTCTGTCTAGGCTTCTTGTTGTAGCAGCAAAGGAAATTGGGGAAATCTCCCACAAAATGTGTATTCTTTAACTCATACAGGTAGACCTAAATAGTACTAAGTAAAAATATTTTAGTAATCTTACTTCTTATTTTTTTCCCAAGAAAATCCAAGATATGATTATAGGGGACATAATCACAAACACATTTTGTACAACATATATAAAAATTCATAAGGAAACCCTAGAAATAAACAAATAGGGGGAACAGGGTGAAAAAAATTATAGTTTGTTATTAACAGAGTACTATGTAATCATTAAAAATAATGTTGTGGGGGCTGAGCCCCGGTGGTGTAGTGGTTGTGTGTGGCACTGCGGCCTAAGGGTTTGCGGTTCATATCCAGCAGCAACTCTCCAGGAGCAAGACTGGGCCTCCTACTCCCACCAGGGGGCAGTGATGCCCCCCCCCCAAATAATGTTGTGAAAAATACTTAATATTCTAAGATGTTCTAAACGCATAAAAATTTAGTTATATATTAAGAGTCTAGGTCACAGCTTGATGACCTTACTTGGAGGCGCTAGGAGATAAAAATCTCAGTGGAGGCCAGGCCCACACTTTAAACTTTGTCTTCCTGCTGACAAAACACAAGGAGCTGTACTGATGGAACCGGAGAATTGGAGCTGGGGGCGCCATATGGAGGAGCACACCAGTGCTGAGATGCTTCCACCACCACTGAATCCACAAGACTTCCCACCCTGCATTCTGCCTCACTGCATGTGTTGCATAAGTCTGAAGAGTAATTTATAGATGGGTATCGGACATATGGTCTAATATTGGACTTATGGACTTGGTCTGTAATGTTTTCTCAATATACAATTACTCTTTGATATAAAACTCTCTCTTACATACAAAAAATTAGCTACAAAACTATAAGCATTTATTTTAATAAAATCTCTTAAAATTAATAAATCATTTTATTGGGGCTCTTAAAGCTTATAACAAACCATACATCAATTTTATCAAATGCATTTGTACATATGCAGCCAACATCCTTTTCAAAACACTTCTTATCTACTTGAACCTCGATATCAGCTCCCCTTTTTTTCCCTCCCTCCCTCATCCTCCTACCCTTGGCAAATGATGTTATTATTTTCATATCTTACACTGTCTGCTGTCTCCCTTCACCTACATTTTTTGTTGTTCGTTCCCCCAGAAGTGGGGGTTATATGTTTATCATTATAGTCAGTTTCCCGTTTCTACCCCTTTTCTGCCTCCCTTCCCCCTATACTCATGGTACTGCTACTCACATTATTATGCCTGAGGAGTGTATGTCCTGGATTCTGTGTGTCAAGAACTCTTATCTGTACCAGTGTACACGATCCGGTCTAGCCAGATTCATAAGGTAGAGCTGGAATCATGATAGTGGGAGGGGAGGAAACATTAAAGAACTAAAGCATGTGTGCTCTGTTAGAGAAATGTTGGCCCCTGGCTGTCTTGATCTTTCACTGTGACCCTTCTGTGAAGAAATGTCCAATTGTCTAGAGACTGGCTTTGGGCCTCCACTCTGACACCCATCATTTGCATGGATATATTTGTTTGGGATCTTCTGATGCCTGATACCTGATCCCGTCGACACTTCATGATCACACAGGCTGGTGTGCGTCTTCCATGTGGGCTTTGTTGCTTCGCTGCTAGAAGGCCGCTTGTCTAACTTCAAGTCTTTAAGACCCTCGAAGCTATATCTGGTACTAGGGGAGGGTACCATCAGCGTTCTTCACACTTGCTTATGCACGCATTTTGACTTCAGTGAGCAGGTGAGGAAGGTGAGCATCACACAATGCCAGGCTATTAAAACAAAGTGTTCTTGCGTCGAGGGGAATACTTGAGTAGATGCCAATACCCATCTGCTGCCTTCATACTTTTCTTTTAAATATATGTCGATAGATCTGAATCTCTATCGCTATATATTAATATATTTACATATGTGCATGCCTATATTTATACCTGTCTTTTGTTTCCTAGCTCTTTCCTCTATTTTTCTTTACTTCCCCCTCTTCCACTATCACGTTCAACCTTCATTTGACTCTCAGTACTTTCTCCCAACTGCATCACGCTTCATCCAACACCAGCAGGCATTCTACACCCTCTTCACCATTGATTTTGATTTCTTATTGTTCCCTTGTGCCTGGGTTTCTTGGCGTCTCCTCCCATTTCTTTCACTTTCTCCTCTCTCATGTACCCACACAGCTGTCAGCCCCATTGTTGTTTCCTCGGGATTGGTAATCAATTTTAATAAAATATTATCGGTCTATATTCATGTCAAAAAAAAACCTTTCTTCAAAAACATATAAAATGTAACCAAGAGTTATGTAACTGGTTGGTGGGTGAGGGAATCAAAGCCCAATTTTCAAAAACCGACATATTTTAATAGTGTAATAAAGCAAAAGAAGTCTGGTTAAATTAATCACTGACAGGGAACATTAATAAAAATCTTAAATATTAAGACTAGGAAAGGCGTTATGTATGGCTCTGGATGTAGCCATAATTTTGAGATTATTTCGTTATTGTTTCTCACCAGAAAAAGAATGTGCTGAATAGAAATGAGATGACATGACGAAACCCTTTGCATTTGTTATCTGCTGGCGAGTCAACTTGACCTGTGGAGACCCACTGCTCACCAGAATGGAGCTGCTGTAGCCACAGACATTTAACTGGCTGCTTCTCAGAAGTATATCACCAGAAATTTCTTCTGTCAAAATCTACAGAGCTAAATGAATTAAATCTAATACTAATCCAGTGCAAACAATTCTCTCAAAAATCTTAATAGTCACTAAATAATATTCTTTCTGACAACACAAAGAACAAAACATGCCCTAGGAAAATTTTGGCTGCAATTAATTATTCCACCAACGCCAATCTTCAACCTCTTTTACTACTGACATATTCTCAATATGCCTAAGTTTCCATAACCTGATGTTGTAGTTTTATACTAGAGATTTTTGTGTTTTAAAACAGGCATAAGTGAAAAATGATTTAAATGATTTTTAATTAATAATTAAAATGATTTTAAATTGAAACAAACAAACATGCATACAAAGAAAACCTTTGAATTAATTATCTTAACATTTTGAAGGATCATAAATCCTCTCAAAGCAATAACCATAAAACTTCTTCCCAGAAACATACACATAACTTTATTATTAATAATTTATTCTTGATAACTTCTGAAGAAATAGCCTATGTTTTTTCAGGTGTTACAAAGTTAATAGTTGGTCTGCCTTTCTTTTTTGTGAAAAACCAAAAACAAACCCAAACTTATTGCAATCAAGTCAATGGCAATTCAGAGACCGTACAGGTTGGAGCAGAATGCGCCTTTGAGTTTCCCAGACTGGAACTTTTGACGGGAGTCACAAGCCTTGCCCTTTTCCTGAGGAGGGACTGGTGGTTTCAAACTGCAGGCCACGCCATTAGCAACCCAACAAGTAACCATGACAACCAGGGTTGCATGCCTTTAATGTTTGCACATTGTTTCCACACTAACTCATTTATCCCATACTAGAAAGACTGGGATTTCTATTCCCAAACAGTTAGTCTCGCAAAGTCATAGGTGCAACACTACCCTGCCCTCATACAAGGCTGCCAGCAATCAGCATTGACTCCAGGGCAGTGAAATGAATTTCTTTCCCCCGAGCCAGAAACTTTATCTTATACATACATGCCTCAGAGGTTTCAACCAGCTTATTGTTTAAGTTCTCAGGTAGTACAATAACCTGTCTTTCAGGCAACAAAAAAGACAAGAAAATCCCTAAATATGGCTAAAAAGATTTGGGAAGAATGTTATTTAACATTATTTAAACCGAAACAAAACTTCAACTTATAAAATATTTTTGACCAATGCAGTTAAGCTTTAAAAGATTGTATAGTCAAATTTACCTGTCCCAAACTTTATATACAATTCAAAGTGACCATATTGTAAAATATATGCAAACTGCACTATTACAAATTACAACTAAATTAGACCTATGAATGTTCCTTAAGATACTCACAGAAAGATAGTTGTTGATGTCCACGTCATCAGTGATAGTTTGGCGCTCTCCTTTATGGTTAATTTTCCGAAATCGTCGTCGAGAATGTCTGGCAGGAATTTCTCTTTGTAGAATACTTTCCTCATTATCTTTAGAATTTTCTACCTGAAACACATGGTCACGTTCTTGATTAAATAACCAGTTTCTCCATATGATTGATAGTCTATGAAGTCTTAATAGGTTCATGGAGAAGCTTCATTTATTTCTTGTAAGAAACTGCTTCAAGTAAAGTGTCTGTTTATGACAATGTTTATGAGTTCAAAAAGATTACAGATGTCTTTATTATAAAGATCTGGAGACCACAGTTTCCTTCCAGGAAACAGTCGCTCTTGCTCACATGAATATATATATATATATATGTGTCTTCTAAATAAAAGTCACTTACCAGAAATGAAGGCAGCTAATTATACTTACACATTCAATAATTACAACTTTTGAAATTAATCTAATTTCAAACTGTCTATATAGTTTACTTAGAAAATAACTGTGACAGTTTTCAGTGAATTGTTAAGCAATAATAATAATAAATACATCATATACATTATTCTTTGGATAATATCTTATTGCCTGACAATAGTTCCTAGTTTGGCTGCCTTCTTTTCTCCAGTAAGGCTGGTATTTTTTAAGGAAGAAGAAAAATCTATATTTACTAAGGATGTACAATGAGCAAACACAAAATGCATTGTATTGTTAGTTCACACAATAATCTTGCTAAGCAAGTATTACTGTTTCTATTTTGCAATGAACAATATAAATCTTGAAGAAGCTAAGTGACTAGTCCAATAATTAAAGGTGTGTTGGAAAACAGATCCATGCTATTGACACAGACCACATAGTGTAGCCAAATACAGACTACACTATAATTTCAAAACTTAACTATTTTTTACAGGAACATTGATGTTTCAAAGCAAGCAAAAAACTGAAACCACTACCAGTAAGTACCAAATAATTATTTTGGCTTTCTACAACAATCATTGCTCTCATCAACCTGATAAATTGAATAAATAAATCACTTGGTCATTCTAGATGTGTATAGCAAGCAACCTTTGGCTCATTTGCTGCCTTCATCTTTTTCTGCTGTTTTACTCATTCTGCCTATACTCAGCACAGTTTTGTGGTGAGGTAGGTTGAGTGGGGATAAAGTTTGAGAGAGCATATGTTGGGAACTGGTGAATTCTCTCTTCATATTTATAATAATTTTGAAACTGTTCTTCATAACCAAGTTAATGCAGTGAGTTTGCTTTACATGTAGATTTAATTCTTTCGCTTTATACTGTTTTTGGAGAAAATATTAGGTGATGAGTATGTAAGGGTATGCTACTATTTTTAACTACCTAGAAGACACTGGGTTTAAAAACGAAATAAAAACTGTCAAGTAATAAAGTTATTTTAAAAACCAAATTAAAAAATAAACCCACCAAACTCATTTCCATAGAGCTGATTCTAAAAGAGATTACCTCTTCAGAGGAATAAAAAGGTTTGACTTTTTCCCACAGGGCAGCAGGTGGTTTTGAATGACTGACCTTGTGATTACCAACCCAATATGCAACCACTAAGAACCCAGGGCTCAATGAAGCTAATGCGAGTTAAAAATCACTATTATGGGGAGGATACGTCTACACATGCCACAAACTAAAATTTCATGGGAGGGAGTGAGATGGGGAAGCCTTGATAGAGAAAATAAATGAAAACTACAATCTCATGGCAGAGTGGGCTATCAATTGAGCTGATAACTGCAAGATCAGGAGTTCAAACCCACTAGTCTCTCCGAGGGAGAAAAATGAAGCAGTTAGTTTCTATGAAGATTTAAAATGGCTTCCATAAAGAATTAAAATCAGTTCCATAAATATTTAAAGTGTTGGACACATGATTTCCTTTATATCTGATGAATTAAAATGACTGGCTTATCAGGTGACTGGGGAAGTGCTTGGGAAGTGTTGTTCCCTTATTTTAGTGAGTAATTTACATTTGTATTAAAACCACTTCACAGTCTCCATCAAAATATGAGGGGACTTCAAATTTATAGAAAAACTCTACTATCTTCTAATGATCTGTTTCCATGACTTGAAGTCCCTTCAAATGTCATACAAAAAACAGGCAACAAAGGCTTTTCCTGGCACATAAATGTGCATTCCATTTTTCTATCCTAAACTATCATTCTAGGCAAATCAATCAGTAGAATATAACATAGTATAATATAACATGATAATAAATATTTTCAGAATTCAGAAATATAAATCTTAGGACAATTTTGATTTGCTTCCTCCTATAATTAAGGAAGCATTTTACAGTCAACAGACCAGGGACAAGGGAACAACAAGAGATCTAAAAGAACGGTGGAGAGAGTGTTAACACAATGTAGTTAAGAGGAATTATGAGAGCCAAATGGAATGAAGGTAGAATAGATAGTGGGACAGGAGGAAAGTAAAAGAAAATAGAGGAAAGAACTAAGAGGCAAAAGACATCTATAGAAGTATAAATAGGCATGTAAGTAACTATATCAATATACAGTGGGATATAGGTCTATGCACATATACTTATGTTACATATCAAGTGAGCAAGCAGGCATTGGGTCTCTGCTCAAGTCCTTTCAAAACACACAAACACTGTGTTCTAATAATCTGGCATTACATGATGCTCACCGTCCCAACACAATCACCGAAGACAAATGGGCATATAAGAGAATGTGGAGAAGAAAGCTGATGGCACTCAGCTATCGCAAGATATAGTATCTGGGGTTTTAAAGACTTAAAGATAAACAAGCACCCATATAATACAGAAGCAATAAAGATCACAAGGTAGAAGCACACCAGTCCATGTGACCACAAGGTGTTAAAAGGATCAAGTGTTAGGCATCAGAAGACCAAAAGAATCAATCACATCAGTGCGAATGGCGGGGTGCAAATTGAAGATCCAAGGTCCATCTGTAGATAATTGGACATCCAAGCACAGAAAGGTCACAAGAAAGGGATGAGTCAGCCAGGGTACAGTATAGAACCAATGAAATATACAACATTCCTCTAATTACTTAATGCTTCCTTCCTCCCCTCTATCATGACCCCAGTTCTACCTTATAAATCCAGAAAGATAGGAGCATGTACAATGGTAAAGATACGAACTCTTCACACATGTAATCCAGGACAGAAAACCCCCTCAGGCAAATTAATGTGAGTAGCAATACCATGAGGGTGGGGAGAGGTGGTGGGAGAAGGGGGTGATACTGGGAGGGATCTACATATAACCTCCTCTCTGGGGTATGGACAACAGGGATGTGAATGAAGGGATGCATTGGACAGTGTATAATTTGAAACAGTAATAACAATCTGTAAATTATTAAGGGTTCATGGGGGAAGGGTAGAGGGAGGGAAGGGAAATATGGGGAGCTGGTACTGGATTTCTAAACGGAGAGATGTTTTGAGAGTGATGATGGTAACAAGTGTGCAAATGTGACCTGCATACAATTGATGTATGTATTGATCGTGATGGGAGTTGTATGAGCCCCTAATAAAATGATTGATTAAAAAAAAAAAAGGAGTCTATACCAGTGGCTCAAGTGGAAAATATTTGGAAATGAATATGACAATATGTGTACAAATATGCTTGATACAAATGATGTATTAAATGTTATAAGAGCTGTAAGAGCCCCCAACAAAATTATTGGAAAAAAATAATAAGATTCAGTATTAGCTAATCAAAAACACATAGTCAAGTTTCATCAACTGTACCAACAATAGCATTTATTACTAGTCTCCACCTCCACTGGAAAAGTGGATGATAAATGGAGAAAAGGCTGCAGTTGTCAAAGATTTTTGTCTTGCTTGGACCCACAATCAATGTTCACAGAACAGCAGTCAGCAGATGGAGACGCTTTGCATTTGGTAAGCCAGCTGCACAAGCACTCTTGAGTATTGCAAACCAAGGAAGCTGTTTTGAGAACTAAGGTGTCCCTAACCAAAACCACGGTATTTTCCATTGATGCATTTGAATTCTGGGGCTGGAGAAAAATATTGGAAGAACCACAGGCTGCAAAAAGAACAAACACGCCTGCCTTGGAAGAATATGGCCAAGAGTGCTACTTAGAGACGAAGATGGCAAGACTTCATCTTCCATACTTTGGGCATACTGCCTGGAGAGACCAGTCCCTGGGAAAGGACAACATACTCGGTAAAGTGGAAGGGCAGCTAAAGAGGAAGACCATCAGGGAGACGGAGTCGACCCCACGGTTGCAACAACGGGGTCAAGCATAAGAACAATTCTAAGGATGGTACAGGAGGAAGCAGTGTTCTGTTCTGCTGTACATAAGGTTGCTATGGGTTGTAACCAACTTAAAAGCACTTAACAATAATCCCCACCCCAATAAAAAAACTAACACAAGCATTGTATTTAGCTGTCAGGTCCTTTTTATCTCTTGTAAACTTGAATAATTCGTTAGCTTTTTTTTTGGCATCACTGCCCTCTGGTGGTGGGAGTAGGAGGCCCAGCCTTTGCTCCGTGGAGCTGGAATCGAACCTCCATCCCAGTGGGCCGCAGTCCCGCGCACAACCACTATGCCCTTCTTTAGCTTTTGTATGTGCTTCGTGACACTAAACTATTCAAAAGAGTACAGAATACATTCATAGCATGAACTTTAAGTTTTCCCTAATATTTTGTAATGATTAGAGCAAGTACATACATTTCTAGCAGGAATATATCACAAAGGTTACTTCTCCTTAATGCATCAGATCAGGAGAAGTATATTATTAGCTATGCCCATATTGGTGGCGGTAATGTTGATCATGAAGTTACAGTGGTAATGTTATCTTGTCCTATGAAAAATTTAATTTCCTTTGTAAATGACTTGTTGAGAATGGCTCTGAACGTATGTGAGTATCTTGTTCCCCATTATGATGGCAAGATTTTTTGTCAAGTTGGCTGGACCAGGATTCTAAGTGGTTTGGCAGTTAAGGACTCTCCCATGATGGGACCTAATATAATATAAACAACTCGGATGAGATCTGCTTTGAGCACAAGCTATTGAGGGGAGATGCATGGAGGAGTGTAACCCCTTACTAGAGGCACAGCCTAAGAGGTGGAGTCTAAGTCATGCATATAAGCAGACAATGTGAACTTACTTCTTGCTGCTCTGGATTCTGCATCTAGCCCATGGAGTTCTGGCCCAGCATATTGCCTGATCACCCCAAGAGCCACCAGACCCTAAATAACCACCAGAATTGAACTGGACTTACCAGTGTATATAACTGGTTTTACACACACACATACACACACACACACACACACACACACACACACACACTCTCTCTCTCTCTCTCTCTCTCTCTCTTATATATACCCTTAAAAAAAAACTTAAAAAGTTAAAGTATTAATGCCTAGGCCATTTGCTTACTTTAATTTTTTTTACCTTCTTATCAGACCAGTGAATAGCCAAAGAATTAACTAAATTGAACAGAAAATGAGAAAACAAATGAATGCCAATAGTCCCTTTTTCAAAGTCTATAATTAAATTTTCTGATGAGAGGAGTGAGAAAAATTTCAATCTAACACAGGATTCTGATGCTACTTAATAAAATCTCTAGAAGGTCACAACAACAAAACTTTCTTGAGTGTTCAAAACCAGCTACATTTAAATTTGAAACTTATCACAAATCAATTCATCGTTTTTTAAAATTCTTACCACAATCATTTCTGAAGGCTCTAACACAAGACAATCACATCCTCTTTTTCCTCCAAACTGCTTACCAAAACTATAAAAACAAACAAAAAAACTTCTTTAGTGGAGGTTAAAAATAAAATACATCAACATAGGAAAACAATAAAAATCTAGATGTTAATCAAAAAATTCTCATCCTGTCACTTACATTAAAACACAAACAAACATAAAACAATTAACAGGAAAAGTACTCTTAATTATGTAGGTACTACCAATCAACAAAGTTCTGTGTGAAAACTTTTTTACAATAATTGGTTTTTAAATGTTCCTAAAATCAGTTTTAAGAGCCCAATCTCAAATTTTTAACATCTTGCCAGGGTATGTTTAAGCAAAGAAAATTCATATCTATAAAGAACAATGTTATGGTTATAAAAGTTGTATGGAAGTGAATTATTATAATCATATTTTGAGTTATTTAAAATAAAATATATAAAAAAGAATGTAATGGAAGGTATGAGACAAAGTTTACTTATTGATAACAATCAAAATTAGTGTTGGAATCATTTGCTAGCTCTTATACTACTAGATAATGTATTTTTATATTCTTAGTCCAAGCAAATGTAAAATTAGATCAATTAATTATAAAAGAAAAGCTTAATTCATTATCACTTTAAAATGTTAACCAGAAACAAAAAATAAATAGAAAAATATCTTGCAATTATCATATAAGGCATAAATGGTAATATACTATAAAAAAAATCCCTGTTCTTTCTTTTTTTCGGGGGGGGGGGGAGTAAGCATACTTAATATGCAGAGTGCACTTCAAAGAATTTTACAGCAATCTAAAATATTTTAATAAATGGTATTTTACTATTAGTCAAATTAACATAAAACTATTCATATAAGCATGAAATATGAACAAAAACCGTAATAATTATACAATCATTAATAAATAAAAGTGTTATTTTACCATTGGTTCAAAAAGAAATCTCATTTAAAGGCAGTCACAAAGCATGCAGCCTCATGGGAAAAGCAAATATTAAAAAAAATGACAACTTTTCACAATATATAAGACTTTTATTTTATTTTGGTTTTTTTGGGCATCACAGCCCTCTGGTGGTGGGAGTAGGAGGCCCAGCCTTGCTACTGAATTCGAATCTCCAACCCAGTGGGCCGCAGTCTCACACACAACCACTACGCCACCGGGGCTCAGCCCCACAATATATAAGATTTTATATAAATATCAGCTTACACTTTGATTTTTATATAAAAATCAAAATCCATGTAAAATTACTTTTGAATAAATTTTAAAGGATGAATTTTTATTTCCTTTTTAAAATGTGTGCAAAAACCAATTTTGGTTTGTGTTTTCTCAAGCTCTTACATCACTTAATACATAAAACAATTTTAAAGTCAATTTGGAAAATTGGCTTTCCTTCAATAAGGTCTAAGAGAGACTGAGGCTTTTCCCTCACTTGAAAACAAAACAAGGTTTTACACATACACACACACACACACACACACACACACATATATAAGTTTAAGATTTTGAAAAAACAGGGAGGACAGGACTTTAGTCACTGAAAGAGAGAGAAAAGATCGAGCTGGATCGCCCAATATTTCTTTTTACAGGCAATTTCTACACAACAGTCCAGAAAGAAAAAAAGTCTAGGAGGCTTATAAACTCACTGGATTTAAGAGAAACAGACATAGTGATGGAGTTGAAAATGATTGGAATTTGTCGGGCAGAGAACTAGAAAGAAGGATGGGGCTGTATACACACAGACAGACACACAGCAGGCGTATATGCTATGCAGGCCTTCGGAAAGTTCTCCTCGAATATGAATAAGTAAATCATGAGAAGAACCCAGCCCAAAGCTGGGGAAGGAGCCAACAGAAAGTGATTCTAAGAACCACAGTGGGAAAATTACATAATACACGGGGTAAAGTCCTCAGAAATGGATTTTTTGGTAATGTGATAAATTAATCCTATTGTAAACATAGTACTAGGCTAGGCCCAATATAAAAAAATACAGCTCAAGTCAAAACACAAGTCAATACATTACAAACACAACAAAAACTGAAACATAAAATTTGCAATGTACATTGAAAAAATGAACAACTCATTGCCATCGAGTAAATTCTGACTCCAGTAGGGGAGAACTTCCTTGGTGGATTACTGAGATTGTCATTCTTTAAGGGAATAGAAAGCCTCGACTTTTTCCTGTAGAGTAGCTCGTGATTTTGAACTTTGGATCCTGGGGTCAGCAGCCCAATGTATAACCACTATGCCACCATGGCTCCTTGTACAATATCCACTAATAAAACATACAATCCCCCTCTAAAATACACAGAAAATTTTCTCTCTCTCTCTCTCTCTCTCTCGTGTGTGTGTGTGTGTGTGTGTGTGTGTGTGTGAGAGAGAGAGAGAGAGAGAGAGAGAGATATCAATTATGGACACAGATTGAGCACTGTTAGATGAGGCAATCAACAAAGACATTAAAACAGTTAATTATATACATGGACTATATGCTGAAGAACACAAGGGTAAATATGAACATAATGAAGAGAAAAGGATATTGAAAATGACATAATAAAATGTATATAACATTATACATTAATACACATAATGTGTGGTTGTCCCTTATTTTGTTACTAGTTCCTATCAAGTTTGTTTCTACTCAAAAAAAAAAAACAAACACTATGAATGGAACAAAACAGTGCTGGTCTTTACCATTTTCACAGTCAAGTCCACTGATACATCCACAATGTCAATCAATAGAGAAAATTGAGGGCATTCCTCTTTTCATTGGCCCTCTAACTTTACTAAGCATGATGTCTTTGTTTGTTTGTTTGATTTTGGGGCATCACTGCCCTCTGGTGGTGGGAGTAGGAGGCCAGCCTTTGCTCTTGTGGAGCCGCTGCTGGAACTGAACCTCCATCTCAGTGGGCCGCAGTCCCGCACATAACCACTACGCCACCGGGGCTCAGCTGATGTCTTTCTTTAGGGTCTGGTTCTACCCCTTTCTTGGTAGTGCAAAAACTGAGTGACTTTAGGGTCAATTTTTTCTACCTATTTTAACACTTCTTTTCAATCATTCATTTCTTGTAGCATGTATTTGTAATCTGTGCCTCATTCAAAGTGATATTCATAATCACCAAACTCATTGCCATTGAGTTAACTCCAACTCACAATGTCCCGAGAGGGGACTTACATGATTGAAATCTTTATGGGAGCAGAAGACCTCAACCCATTGCCTTTGCAATTGGTAGCCAAGCTTACAGTGCCATTAGAGGCTCCAAGAAAATCTATCAAAATGTGCACTTCAAATACAAGAGTAAGTAAAAGTACTGGCACTAGGGTTCTAGTTAATACCTACATGGGTTTATTCCAAATAAAAATTATTCAAACATCTCTCTGTTTTCAGTGAATGTTCAAAAACAAGTTTTCTCAGTAATGCACTTAGTCTTACTTTCAGGTGTCTTTGTAAAAAGGATACCGTTTGTGCCATGAAAAAAACTGATTTTGGGTGGCATACTGGTTGTGTGCAGGACTGCAGCCCACTGGCTTGGTGGTTCAAATCCAGCGGCAGCTCTCCAGGAGCAAGACTGGGTCTCCTACTCCTACCAGTGGGCAGTGATATCCCCAGGCCCTCCCCACCCCCCAAAAAAAACCACCCTGATTTTGATATCAAGGCTAACATCAAAATTTTTAAAAAATTAAAAATTCAAGTGGGCAACTTCCCAAATCATCGAAGCTTTACAACAAGTTTACAGGCATGCTGTCCTACTTAAAGCAACAGTTTTTAGATTACAACATCATTTTGAGGAAGGTCAGGATGACCTAAAAGAAGAGTCAAGTCAGGCAAGTCTGTCAACCTTGATAAATGAAGTCCAGTAACACTGTAGAATTACCAGCAATGCAAAAGCTATTGAAACAGATCTCACATGGCTCAATATTTTCAATTTTAAGTGCACATCTTTGTTTTAGCAAGCATTCAATTTGACAGGTGTCAAAAGTGTGCAGAGAGAGATCAGTTAGTTCAATCTCAAGGCATGATCGAAGCTAATGAAGTTGATTTTATCGAATGAACTGTAAACAGGAACAAGTTTTAGATTTACCAATACACTCGAGAGAGAAAGGCCTAATCTTAACAGTGACTACCAAGGGAACTTGCTAGGCCAGTTAAATTTAGGTAAAGAGGTAATATCAGAAGGTTATGATAATTGTTCTTTATTCCAAATAGGCAATCTTGATACTATTTTTAAAAAGACACAAGACGCTATTAGTAAGAAGCATTGAAAAACCTGAAAACTGTACTAAGGAGGGAAAAAAGTTCAGGAAAATTGTGCTGAAGAGAATTTTCCATCACAAAATGTACCTGCTCCTTCTACGATGGCAGCTGGGGCTGACCTCCAGAATTTGGTTGGGAACCATTATCCGATTATGCCCCATAAGAGTTCTTTTTGCTGCCCAAACTCGAAAAACAAGTACATTGTTTGAATCCCTCAAGGACAACAAAAATGCCATTTTTATGTGATATAAATTGACAATTATAGAATTCTTTGAGGCATTGCTTCTTGATCTTTTGGCTAGGATCAAGCATAGTATCTGTTCTTATCAGTTTAATAGCTGATCTGTCCTGTATCTGAGGACAATATATTAAATGGATTTTTGGAATTAGGAGGTGGAATGGGAGCTTGCTCTGTCCACCCCACGCATCGACCTGGTATTGCAGTACTTCCAGGAATAATGCACCAAAAAAAGAAAAAAAAAATAGAATCTTTGAGGAAGGATTAAGCAGAGGAAAAATGTACAGATCCAGATGGAAAATACATTGAGAAATAAAGTTTCACATTTTGATCTTTTTATCTAATACATTTTCTATGATTCTGTAGCATTATTTTTACTTGCCCTCATTTATATAGTTTAGTGTACATCTCTTAAATCTCAATAGAAATTTTGGGGATAAAAAAAGTTTTTTGAGAGGAAGAAATAAGAAAATTAAAAAACAAGCTAAATAATGGGACAAAATCTTTGCAAACTATATGGGGTCTAAATATATTTTTTATTTTATGGCTTCCATGGCATATAAATTATATTGGTTTTTTTATTCTGAGAAAACCCCAATGAAATTTAAATAGGGTCCTATTTACTGTTTAAAAGATAAACGTGGTGAAGTGTATAAATAAAACCAAGAATTGTCAAGACCCCCATGAAGAAGAAGGTGATAGAATTTGTTCTATTAAACATCAGGATTCATTAGAGTTTAGAACATTAAGCTATTTTTTTAATAAATCACTTTATTGGGGGCTCATCCAACTCCCATCACGATCCATACATACATCAATTGCATGTGGATCACATTTACACACTTGTTGCCACCATCACTCTCGAAGCATCCTTCCTCTACTTAGGCCCCGAGTACCAGCTCCCCATATTTCCTCTCCCCATGAACCCTTAATAATGTACAAATTGTTAAACTTTTTCATATCGTATACTGTCCGATGTGCCCCTCACCCACTTCCCTGTTGTCCGTACTCCAGAGAAGAGGTTATATGTAGAACCCTGCAATTGGTTCCTCCTTTCTACCCCACCATTCTGGTCTCACCACTATTTAAGCAGAGGAATGTATACCAAATGGAACACAGGAGGAAATCAAAATTTAGTGCAAAATTATATAAGAATTTGGTTTATGACAAAAGTAGTAATGTATGAACATTTTCAAATGCCAGTATTATTCATATAGATTAAAGAAAAAAACCCCTAACCACTCAGTGATACTGAATTGATTCCGACTCATACACTCTACCTCTCTATAGGAGTAGAAAGCCTCATCTTTCTCCCTCTCATATAGAAATTTAATGGTTTCTTTTTAGAGTTTTTTTTTTTTGGGGGGGGGGCATCACTGTCCTCTGGTGGTCGTGGGAACTACCTAGTCTTGCTCCTGGAGAGCCGCTGCTGGATTGAACTACCAACCCCATGGGCCGCAGTCCCACACTCAAATACTACACCACTGGGGCTCAGCCAGAATTTTAATGTTATAAAAAAACTAAAAAAATCACTGCTGTCAAAAAAATACTGACTCATACAAACCCTATAAAACAGAGTAGAAATGCTAGATATTTATTCTGATACTGCAAATCTTGCCCAAAGCGGACAGTCTGATCTTTTTCTTATAGAGCACTGCTGGCTTTGAATGGCTGACTTTGAGGTTAGCAACCCAAAGCTTAATCTATTGTTTCTCCAAGGATTATACCATCTCCAAAAAGTATTGAAGGCAGACAGATCAAACATCTAAATGTGAAAGGGGGTGGGGGGAATGCGAAAGGAAAACAAGAGTTCTAAAAGGTAATAATGGAAATCATCTTTATAACTTCACTCAGAAAACTCACTGCCATTGGGTCAATTTTGACCAGTCAGAGCTTCATGACCTTAAGATATGAAAATATTTTATAAATTTATAAATATAAAGAAGGTAATACATGATTGCAAGTGAAAAAATGTTTTAAAAAGAAAAATGTTAAATTGGCAATATAATGAGAGAAGTTATACAAGGAATGACTGTTCTATAATGGAGAATTAAGAACTTGTGTTCATTCAAAGATAGTACTAAGTAAGGGAATAACAGGCAAGTTCAGCTAGTGAACAAGATATTTTGAAAAAAATAACCAAGCAAACATTTCTATTTAAAATGAAATAAAAAAATAAAATGAAATCAAATTTTAGTAACAACACAAACAAAAAGACAAACAATAGTAAGATACTATAGTTATCAGATTGACTGAAATTAAACAAATAAAAATATTAAAAACATGCAGGCCGGCCTATTAAGTGTATGGTAAGGGCTCCAAACAACAGGAAGCCTCATCCCAGAGTAAATGCACCCTGGAATGTAGACTGTAATTAGCAATTAAAATAAACTATAAATAAATCCCTCAAGCCAACAGCGCCCTTGTAGCCAAGAAAAATGTGTGTACGCATATAATGTATAAAAACATTTGCAGGTGTTTTACTTAGACCAACTGCCATCAAGTCAATCCTGATTCAGAGTTATCCTACTGGACAGAGTAGAGCCGCACCACAGGTTTTCAAAACTCTAATTGTTTACACAAAGAAACCATCATCTTGTTCCTGCAGAGGGGCTACTGTGTTTGGACCACGGACATTTTGGTTAGCAACCAAGCTTTAACCATGAAGCTACTTTGTTGATAATAGTCCTCAAGTATACAATGAACTACTCGAGCAATGAAAATTAACTCGTTATAACTACATACAATGATGATTTACACATCTTTTCAGTTTGGCACGTAAGTTCATGGAGCTAGTCTTGAGAGACTTGTCCTTGGGTCATTTATTACCAACACTGAAAGGGCTTTGTAGAATTGCCTTAACAGAGCACGGGCCAGGCCAAGTGGCTGCCACTCTTCTAGTCATGGGAGTCAGGAAGGTCAACCAAAACATCAAAGCTTCCTGCCACTCAGTTGATTCTGAGACACAGCAGCCTGATAGATCAGGGTAGAACTGCCTGTGTGCCCGAGACATGGCAGTTCCAAATGAATCAATCAAATGCCCCATCCTTCAAGATACTCTCTTAAAAATGACTAGTTTATTCTTCTTTGCCTACCTATTTCTGGATTATCTGTAGAGCTCATGTCTAAGAGCGTCTCCTAAAGAATATTTCTTTTCTGTACGACATATCTCTGGAGGCTTTCACAGCTGTCTTATCAACCCCACTGAAACCAGTCTTTTTTGTTTATTAGTGTCTTAAATAGGGGAAGCAATCGATTTTATTTAAACATAAATGTAATTAAGTCCTTATTTTCTTGAGGTAAAAAAGTACAGTGTGGTCAATTATTTGATAGGGCTTATTCTAGTCACAGCCTTTGAAACTTGTACCACAGTTTGTGTAGATGAGGAAGATTCTGACAGAATTCAATATGAATGATTGTTAATTGATTAACTGTGACTGTAAAAGGTTAAAATTCTAAAGGGGATTGGTCAATTTTGCCATCTTGCTGGGCATAAAATGAGCCATTTCAGAGGCAGGAGTCCAGATCTCACTTTCATCAAGAAAGAAAACCCAGGAGTAGAGTGCATCCTTTAGACTCCAAGATTCCCTGAGCACTGAACCACCTGGATCAAGGGAGAGAAAGCTGTGACGCCACAGAAGCAGGAGAGGAGTGGCAGCAGTAGAACTAAGAACCAGAGAACAAGTCAGCATGGAGGGCCGCCTGGTTCATAGAGAGTAGTAATTTCTGGGAAGAAGTTTCACTTGAAGAAAAGAGTACCTCCAGGCACTTAATTGAGAAGCTAAATTTGCTGACCCATGGAGTTACAGACTTTGGGTTGAGACTTATGGCTGAGAGACTTGTCCTTGGGTCATTTATTAGCACCACTGAATGGGTTTTGTAGAATTGTCCAAGCAGAACAAGGGTCAGGCCAAATAGCTGAGGGCCTGTGCTCACTCTGTGTGCACAGCATAGAAGATGTTCCTGACCAAATAACCGTATCCTGAGCATTTCTGAACCTGAACTCTATATAACCTGTTAACTTCCCAAGTAAACTCCATAATTGTTTTGTGTGTGACCATTATAATAAACTATTGAACTTTACGTAAAAAAAAGAGGTTGTTATGGGAGGGATAACTGATGTCAGAACTGGTTAAAAAGGCTGGAGGATGCAGGCATTTTTGACCTCATTTCTCACAGAAATCAACCTTGGACTGATGAGTTTGTTTCTTATTCTGGCTTGTGATGTCAGTGAGTTCACATATTCTCTGTTCCCCCTGCCTAGCTTTTTCACAACAGGTTTTCCTATGATAACAGAAAAATAAGTTCACTGTGGAAAAAGGCTAATAAAGGGAATGATTTTCAATATTAGACATTTAAATTTCAGACTTGATTTATTCTTCATAGTTTTTGTTTACTGTCTTATTTTATTGGTTTAAATTACTTTCTGAAATTCCACTGTAAAATAAAGGAGGCCTACCTAGATGTCTTATTAAACGGAGTAAACTAGAGTAGAGGGCAAAACTCAGAAAAGAGCCTACTACTTTAGTATCTGGGGGAATTCAATGATTTGCAGAATGGCAAAATAGCCTCTCCAAGGTGAAAGGCAAGTTCTTGCACCTCAATCTACCTGTCACAAAAATATAAAGGTATTAGACTATAGACTATTTTGGTTTTTGTAGATAATTTACATCACACCTGACTGAACTATCCAGAATTATCAACCTAAAAACATGCATGACAGTTACTAAATGTTTGGTTAAACGATGAGGGCTTCCAAACAAGATTGGAAGGATTATAATAAAAAAAGGTCTGAGAGGTGGTATGTGGATGGACATCTCTTAGATGAGTACTGATTTTGAATATATTTGAATCTCATATAAATGCCAATCCACTTTAAGGAAGGGTGTGTAATGAACAGGTAACATGTGCATGCTCTAAGGGTGTCAGTCTCATTTCCCAGACATCCACATGCTTTCCCAGTTTAGTAAGGTATTATGTCATAAAATATATTTTAAAATTATACCCTAAGAAATACTGAGTTCTGCCAATTATGCCCCAGGGTACCGACCAACATGACATAAGATATATCACCTACAAGGAGAAAAACCATATACTTCATAAAAGAGTTTAACATAAAAAAAGAATAAAGTTAAAAAATACACTATTTTTGCCTTATGTATTCAAGCAACAAATATAAACATACCTGCAAGGAGGCAAGACCATGGAGTCTTTCATAAGCACAGATCCAGAAAGCAGGATATACCAACATCTCGCAATAGTTTCTGAACTGTTTAAATAAGTAAATAAATGAATTAATAAACACACCTACTTACATGTAAAAGGTGTATGAAATACATTCCCATAATATAAATCACTGAAAGTTAAAGTTAATGCTAGTTGGGAATTTTCAGTATATATTCCCTATACTTTATATAGACCATGTTTACAAGACAAAACAATAACCACAATTCCATGGTCACCCCACTCAAATTTCAGTCATTGTGTGGTGGTTTGCATGTTGCTATGATGTTGGAATCTATGCCCTGGTATCTGAACTATCAGCAGGGCCACACAATTTTCACAGGGTCACAGCAGGGTGAACAATTTTCATTAATAAGAACAGTTGAGGAAGCGGCAGTTCACGTCTGAAAAATAAGCAACTGGAAAACCTTACGAACAGCAGCAAGACATTGTCTGACATAATGCCAAAAGATAGCCACTCCAGTTGGAAGGCAGCCAAAATACAAGTGGAGAAGAGATGTCACCTCAAAGTATATGGATGGAGCAAAGTTTGAAGAATCTTAATTTTGTGGATGGAGCAAAACTTGAAGGAACTTTATTTGCTCATGGGGCATGACTCAAAATGGGATGTAGTGGTTGCAAAAATCCATTAAGTATGACTCTAAATAACTAAGAGGCGGGAAGGAGGGGGAAAAGAGGAGCTGATACCGAGGGCTCAAAGAGAAAGTAAATGTTTAGAAAATAATGGTGGCAACATTTGTACAAATACGTTTGATACAGTTGATGTATGGATTATTTTAAGAACCGTAGGAACTCACAATAAAATGATCTTTCAAAATAATAAAACAAATAAAAACAGAAGAGTCATAAGAAACAAAATAGAATGCATAGAGATTGATATTCAATGCCTTAATGCGTTGACTGGTATTAGCCATTTTGAACCAGACAACAATGTAGTTTACTGTGTGAGAAGTGACAAGTACAAATAAAAGGCATCATGACCACAATTTAAAAGAATATTTCAAGATCTATATTGCACTATGTGGTATATGATAACATCTATACACCTAAAAGTGAATCCAGTTAATACAATTGCTATTCAAATTTATGCAATAACCACCAAAGCCTGGGGCTTAAAAACTTAAGAACTCTACCAGCTTCTTCCCACCATCTGTTGGTGAGTTTTTCATACTATGACAATTTGTGTGTTGCTGTGATGTTGAAAATAATATTATAAATTGGAGAGGGTCACCCAAAGAAAATAGGCTTTGGCAGAACTTCTAGATTAAGAACAGATTATGGGAGTCTTATTGGAAGAGACACATCCGGAAAAGCTTACAATTAAGATATAGCAGAAATGAAGTCAATGTTCCGGGAAGTTCTTCCAAAACAAGGGCAGCGGCTATGGAAGATATAACCACAATAGTGCTCCCTAAGCCCAAACTTTTACCCTTAAAATCTCCGATTCTGGAAAAACTGGAGATAATGCAGCAAGCATCCCAGGAAATAGTTCACCAACAAGAATTGGCAGAAACAGAAAAGCAGCAAATAGCCACCAAACGATGTCCTAGTACCTCCATCACACCCCTGCGTAATACTTCGCAATAACCTGAAAGAAAATCTGTATCTTATACATAGAAATGTATTAATAAAAACAATAATATTCAAGTAGGTAATATAGAAATACCAAGACTGAGCTGTACAAAGGCCTCCAGATTTGGTGGGGACTGGATCTCAAACTCTGTCTTATGGCAGCGTCTCAGCCAACCATACAGGCAAGGTAGCCAAAGGACCACAAAGGTCTCCTGGTCAGGCAACCGTGGGGACCTCAGGAGAGGTTGCAATGCCTGGGCTGGATAAGGAGCTTGCCAGAAGAGGTGGTGCACAACACACCATCAAGAGATGAATGGGGAAAATGGTGGGGGCCATCACCACCTTCATTAACAAAACCTGGCATTACCTAGATGATCCATCCAGAAGCTGGCTGTGCTAATGCTAAGGAGAAAATGGGAGACATCTTGGCCTACCAGATAAAAAATTACCAAGTCAACAAGAGAGGTGTGGAACCTGCAATTGATGTCCAGGCAGTCTAACCTGAGAGGAATTCCCTCGTTTCTTGAAAGCAAGGCTTGCAGATTATGTAAGGAATAGTCTAAAAGTTTACCTCAAGATTCACTGCATTTAGGCTGAACTCCACGTGGTCCAAAGAGACTTCAGGTCCATGACTAGATTCAGCCTGAGGTAGCATCATGGAGACACAGCCCAGGACATGGCTAACAACATCCCATAATGGGTTGGTTGCTGTGTACTGGCCTCAATGAAGCCGCAAGGAAAGACAAAACCCTGC
The DNA here is from genome assembly GCA_004026705.1 of Nesogale talazaci. Lineage (NCBI taxonomy): Eukaryota > Metazoa > Chordata > Mammalia > Afrosoricida > Tenrecidae > Nesogale > Nesogale talazaci. Next base: position 63,602 of record PVJH01003087.1, on the reverse strand, counting down.
ATTGGAAACCCTCAGCCAAGACTGGCTCCTTAAAGATGTTCTTTCCTGAGATGCTGAGGCCAACTCCCAACATCTTTTGATTTTGTGCCACACGCTGGCACTAGGTAAGAGGAAATAGCCTACCTTTTTTCTTGCTTCAGGAATATCACCCCACGCCCTCAAGGAAGTAAGGAGACAAGTCCAGTGGAAGATGACACAGCCTTCTTGAAGGTAATGCTCATGGAAAAAGTAGCAGCAGGTGCTACTTGTCAGTGGTTACAAGTGGAATTGCCCCTATCCAGAAAGTCAAGAGACCACCCTGACAATGAGTCATCCCTGGAGAGGTCCCATGTTTGCAGCCATGCTTGCCACATGTACTTTCCATAAAGGGAGTGAGACCCATGACAGCAGGTAGCTTGTTCCAGCTACCTGCTGATAAGCGGAGTAGATGTGTGTTTTTCCTGATAGACAGGAATTGGAGATGAGATGCTCTAAAACCCCAAAATTTATGAGACTCATATCAGGAATTTAAATACTTGGATTTGCATTGAATACAAGAGATGAAAATACTTTTAACCAAATTTTCTGGCATCTTACCCAAGTGAAGTTCTTGGAATTTCAAGTTAAATTATTCAGCATGCCAACTATTAACCAGGTTTACAGACAATATCCTCAGGCATAGGTGACTAAATGCAGTGTGTGTTCAGAGTAGGTTTCCACAATAACCAATAAAAAATATGTGTATAACTAAATTTTGCTTTTCATTAATTTTATATCATGTTTAAGGCTATCTTGAGCTAACCAGTAATGACTAAAGAGCTTCTTAAAAGTTATTTTAGGGCTGAGCCCTGGTGGCGTAGTGGTTGTGCACGGGACTGCGGTCCACTGGGTTGGAGGTTCAAATCCAGCAGCAAGGCTGGCTTCCTGCTCCCACCACCAGAGTGCAGTGATGCCCCCAAAACAAAAGTTATTTTAAATAAAACCTCACCTACTCTGCATGGTCATCTAAATTATTGATCATACATTTTTCTTTTTATTTATTTATTTATTTATTTATTTATTTAATATATATATTTTAGGCATCACTGCCCTCTGGTGGTGGGAATAGAAGGCCCAACCTTTGCTCCTGTGGAGCTGGAATTGAACATCCCAGTGGGCCACAGTCCCACACACAACCACTACACCACCGGGGCTCAACCCGATCATACTATTTTTCAAAACTTAAAAATTATGATTATCTTCATCAAGGTCTTAAAAAATTAAATATATGAAAATGTTTCTTATAAGATGAAAAATCCTATTATCCTTTCATTCCACTTTTCCCACACACTCTAAGGCTCTGCCCAGTATAAGCCAAAGTAACACAAAGGTGAAAGAACCCAAGGTAAATGTGAAAATGTGGAACTGTAATTTTAAGATGAATTAAACTTATTATCACCGTTGATACTTTTATAAACATTCTGAAGACAGTTCCGGCTAGTGTGTTGAGTCACTAATAAACAACTTAAGCAAGCCCAGGCCCAAACATAGCTGAGTAAGGAGGCTCAGCACTTACTGACTGCAGCTAAGCATTTCTGAGATGCTGCTAAAAGTCACAGCTTCTGAGTCTTTGAAGGACATCCATTTGGTAGAACTTAAGAAATAAGACAGGTATTATATAAATTTTTGAAACTTCATTAAGATCTCTAGCTAAACAGAGGGAAGTGAACGGGGTGTAAGTGTTCCTATATTTGTCTTCATTTAAATATTTTTAAAATCTATTTTATTCTTTTGACTTAAATGCTAGCAAGGAAAAAGCTTTAAAAAAAAAGGGCAAGTTATCTTCTATGATTGAAATTTTGCTGTGTGAAGTAACAAAGCTGGTTTTTTTTTTTTGGTTGTTGTTGTTGTTTTGGGGGCGTCACTGCCTCTGGTGGTCGTGGGTGCTACCCAGTGCTGCTCCTGAGAGCCGCCACTGGATTTGAACCGCCAAGCCCCCGGGCTGTAGTCCCACACTCAACCACTTACACCACCGGGGCTCAGCCCCCCCCCCTCCCTTTTTTTTAAGACCCAAAATAAGGACTCAATACAGAAGAGAAAAAGAGAAAAGATTATGAGGAAGGAATAGGCTCAGAAAAATCAGCCAGTGAAAATCTTGTAGATAGCATCAACACACTGTCAGTTACTCAAAGTCTCAATAGAAGAAGATAATACAATTGAATGATGGGTTGTCATAAGATTTGTAAGAGCCCCATAACAAAATAACTTTAAAAAAAAAAGCAGAGTATTTTCAGAGAGAGTGCCAGAGATAAGAACCTCAGGTCAGAAGGTCCTCAAAATATGACTGAGAAAAAACTGCCTTCTCAGTACAGCCAACCATAACAAAGCATATAAAGCCTTCCAGACCAACACTTTCGTGACCTTCATCTGATGTTGGGCCATCACTCAAAATGAGAATAAACAGCATCAAACATCAATTAATTATCAGAACTTGGGATGTATGAAGTATTAATCTAGGAAAATTGGAATAAAAAAATGAAATGGAACGCATAAAGATCGACATTCTAGGCATTAGTGAGCTGAAATGGACTGGTAATGGTACTTTCAAATTAAAAAATCATGTGGTTTACTATGTGGAGAATGACACGAGCAAGAAGAATGGCATTACAATCGTCATCAAAAAAGGCATTTTAAAATCCATCTGAAGTACAATGCTGTCTGGAGGGATAATGTGCATCTAAGTACAAAATCCAAAAGATACAATTATTCAAATCTATGTAATAATCATTAAAGTTAGTGATTCAGAAATTAAAGAATTTTACCAATATCTTCAATCTGAAATTGATCAAACAAGCTATCAAGATGAATTGGTAGCTATTGGCAGTTGGAATTTAATTCAGAGGATAGCACTGAAGCTACAGCTCAGGGAGAGGGACATGTCTGATCAGAGCAGACAGGAGCAAATTAAGGGGGAGGGAGAGAGAGAGAATGGAACACATTCCGGCCCACCAAGCCTTGAGGATGATATCCCCACTCAGAGCAGTCAATGCACAGAAAGCACAATATGGCCAGCCCCACTAGGAGACATGACACCCTCACTGATCCACAGCCCTACAGGGGGCAACATTGGAGATGCAGTGTGGGAATAGCTCCCCATCTGCCCCACCACACTGATGCAAACCACTAAGGGTGTGCAACAGAACAGCAAGGGGAGCAGAGCAAGAAGGTCTTGAGGGAGAACCAAAAATAGATTATAGGGCCAGAATATGGCATCCCATTAGACTCGACAAGAAAACACTCCTAAAGGTCAACAAACAGACCGTGAACTATTTATAGGCTTTTCTCCTTTTGGTCATTGACTTTGTTGTTTTGTTTTGTTTTATTGTTTTGCTCTGTCTTGTTTTTGGGTATATTATTATCTCAACAGGTCTATCTAGATAAGATAGGTCAGAAAAACAATCTGGAGGAGAAAGCAATGGGGCTTACTGTTCCAAGGGAACAACAAGTTGTCCAAAAACAGTGGTGGCCTGGTAGGGCTTGATCAAGGGTAAGGTAAACAGGAGGAACTACTGAAACTCAAAAGAAGACAGAGCATGACAGTGGGACAAGAGGAAAGTAAAAGGAATTAGAGGAAAGAACTGGGTGACAAAGGGCATTTATAGAGGTCTAAATACAGGCATGTACGTATATAAATATATTTATAAATAATGATGGGGAAATAGATCAATGTGTATATATTAATAGATTTAGTATTAAGGTAGCAGATGGAAATTTGACCTCCACTCAAGTACTCCCTTGATGCAAGAATACTTTGTTCTATAAAACTGGCATTCCATGATGCTCACCTTTCTGACATGATCACTGCAGACAAATGGGTGTATAAGCAAATGTGAAGAAAGCTGATGGTGCCCGGCTATCAAAAGATAGAGCATCTGGGGTCTTAAAGGCTTGAAGGTAAACAAATGGCCACCTAGCTCAGAAGCAACAGAGCCCACATGGAGGAAGTACACCTGTGGGATGAAGACAGTACTTTTCCACAATTATATACTCCAAGATATTAAGCAAACTACTTACCAGCAATTGATGTGGAAGTTAAGTTAGCTATTCTCCCTGAAGCTCCCAGTTATTTGAGGCCTTTGTGTGTCTCACAACAAAGCTGACTCCCTGTTTAGATAAAGCTGTTCAGATAATGGCTCCTAAACAGAGAGGCCTGCGTATGTACCTCCAGGAGTCTGAGGCCCTCCCTTATCACATCCTTCTACCCTTGGTCACGTAGGCATCCCTAAGACCACTCCCCTTGTCACCATATAGCCCTTAAAATAGCCCTCTCCTGTGATGTGTCCCCAACCAGTGACGACAGAGCTCGTATGTCCCCCATAAGGTTATTTAAACGGAGAAAATTAAACCCTGCTCTCTCTACACGTGGACCACCAAGAGGGGTGGAGGTGAGCATGCTACCCTGATGTGAAATGTGCCTGACTCTAATTATTTCTCTCTCTCTCATGCTCTCTATATCTTTATTATAATAAATAATAATTATTGTTGTACAACTGTGCCTATTAAACCTATAATGTATGTATCACAAGCTGGCTTCTTCTGATACACACCAGCCTGTGTGATTATGTGGTGTAAAAGGAATCAGATGTAGGTATCAAATAACAAAATATCCTATCATTGTGAATGAAGGGGAGTATGGAGTGGGGACCCAAAGCTCATCTATAGGCAACTGACCATTCCCTTACAAAAGGGTCATGGGGAGGAGACAAGCCAGTCAAAGTGCAGGATAGCAACAGTGAAACTTACAACTTTCCTCTGGTGCTTAAATGCTCCCTCCCAACCACGATCATGATCCTAAGTCTACCTTACAAATTGGGCTAGATCAGAAGAATGTATACTGGTACAGACAAGAACCAGAAGCACTGGGAATCCAGGATGGATGACTGCTTCGGGACCAGAGGCAATAGTGGGAGGGTGGAGGGAAAGTGGGGTAGAAAGGACTTATACATAGCAAGGATCTACATATAATCTCCTCCCTGAGGATGGACAACAGAAAAATGGGTTAAAGGAGACACTGACAGTATAAGATACGACAAAATAATAATTTGTAAGTTATCAAGGTTCATGAGGGAAGAGGGATCGGAGAAGGGTTAAAAATGAGGCACTGATACCAAAGGCTCAAAGAGAAAGCAAATGCTTTGAGAATGATGATGGCAACAAATGTACAAATGTACTTGACACAATGGATGGGTGTATGGTTTGTAACAAGAGTTGTACAAGCCCCCAATAAAATGATTTTTTAAAAAAACAAACCCTCAAACTTATCACTTTGAAAGTACTCACCATTATGATTAAAACATTTGTCAAATCTGTGATTAAATTTCTTGGAAATGCCAAAAAAAAAAAAATAAAGTTGAAGACAAAGCAGGAACAGCATTTCAGGGAGCAAGATGTCATTCTTTAGAAGTCGTTCCTCCTGATAATATGTGAGAAATCTTGCCATCTCACTTCTGAAGTGGCATTCTAGTTGTACTCTGTGGCAGTCACTAATCTGGTGTAATTTGAGGATTGGGAGTGTAGGGCTCGAGTCTAGTCTGTCAATCTGGAGATAGCCAATGAAAACTCTGTGGACATGACTTTCTCCTGAGAATGCTGGGAAATCTGGCTGCATTTCCCCCATGGAGATGAGAGACTTAAGACTTACTCCTTTGGAGACGCTCACAAAGACAAGACACAAAGTTGATTCCCTATGAGATACCCTGGAGAAGCCACATGGACTGACCCTGATGGGGTAAGACCTCTGAAACTGGAAAAGCCACACAGACTCCTGTCCGTACTGAGATGCTTGAGAAGCCACCGAGAGGCACCTGTCAGCACTGAGATGCTTCTCTCACCACTGGATACACAAGACTCTACACACACTGGCCTGTGATTGTCCTTATATGATTGCATGTGCTTCGTGAGTCTGAAAAGGGCTTTAAAGATAGGTATCGTACATATGAGCTAACATGGGCACTATGACCTTGGATTGGACTGAGCAATGCTAAATTGCTCTTGTATGTAAACCTCTGTCTTATACACAGGCGAGTGTTTATGAAGCTGTTTCTCCAGTCTACCCAGACTGACACATCCCACTCCCAAGACTGCACTCATGGATCCTTCTGGCTGTTGGGTTAGGTGCCACTGAGTCAGTGCCACAGTTCAAATGCATCAATTCTTCTCCCACCTTCCTTGCTCAAGGTCCACCTTTCACAGGATATATGAGGTGGTTGGAAAATACTTTGATGTAGGTCAGGTATATTTTAATCCTCAAAGAGATTTTGTTCAGATTTTTTTTTTTTTACGTGTTAGCAAGACACTTTATTTTAGCAAAAAGGTGAGTGTAGTCGCAAGGATAGATGTGGTCTCCAGGGCAGTTGGTGGCAGAAGAGGGATGGCGTTATAGGTCCAGGTCACAAGGCTTGGAATTGGCAGTCTCTTTGGTACTTTGTCTCTGGTTCTTCTAGAAATTCACTCAGGAGCCTCCCCGCTCCCCTGCAAGGTATCTAGGAGGGGGTATCTCCGCTCAGTCTAAGAGGCCCCTTTCTTGGCAGGTGGTAGTGGTCCTGGCAGGAGTAATGGAGAGTGACAGGAGCTCCTCTTGCGGGCACATCATGCTATTGACAGAGATCAGTCTTCTACATGGAGCCTCAGCTCCAGTGCTGTGATGCAGCCCAGTCATGTCTAGGTGAGAAAGAACCAGGAGCAACAGAGGCCTGGGTGGGTGGGGCGTCTACTGATTCCATCATCCAAGAAGATGTCAAGAAAGGGCCCCCAGGGCTCAAGAACAGCAAAAAGACCAAAGCTGCCAAGTACCACTGCCCATCATTTGTTGCAGCTGGGGAGGGGTGAGGGACAGAAAGAGGACGAGGAAAGACCCCCTCTCCCCATCAGACATAATTCTTGGTGAATTATTTGGAGAGCACTCAAGATGTGCCTGTGGAAGTGATGCTGTGTAGTGGGCCATGTAATGGTTGGTGCCCCGGGATCCCCTTGAGGGGCATGTGCAGCACAGGAACCCACCTCTCAGCAACAAAAGAAAGACCTGAGGCAACCCAGCCCAGGTAGAGGGAGGCCCTCAGCTCCCGCTTCTGGCCCTCAACCACCAGGGGGTTGTAGAAGTTTTGGATGATGGTGTTGGCTGTCTAGCAGATGGGGGATGAAGGTCAGGATGCCCGAGACGACAAAGATGATCCCGGAGGTGAGCACCAGGCAAGCCTGTAAGTCCTTGTCTTCCACGCTGGTGGTGCACTTGGCCCTGACCAGATAGACCAGAGTAGGCCAATCTGTGCCAGCAGCAGGGTGACCACACCGAGGGCATGAGCTGCTTGCGGTCCTGGGGCAGGGGCAGCAGGGAGCCGTAGCTTCTCTGTAATCTGCACTGCATCTGGCCTGTGATCTGTACCACGCATGGCATTCCAAAGCCCCTCCCACATCACCTGGGCCATCTTGATGGTGTTGCTGATGAAGGCAGTCACTTTCCATATGGGCATGGCGCAGGACACCAAGGCATTCACCCAGCCGAGGATGATCAGGATGATGTCCAGGATCTGCATCCCAGCGGAGGCCATGGTGAGGACCAGAAGTTGCTAAGGGGCGAACGATGCTGGGAGGCGACAGCATGCCTATTTTGTTCCTATTTCCCAGTACAATGTTGTATTTGATCTCTTGTCTGCTCCTTCCATGAGCATCGATGGTGGATCCAAGCAAGATGACATCAGTGACAACTTCAATCTTTTCTTAGTTTATCATGATGCTCCTTAACTACTGGTCCAGTTGTGGGAATTTTGGTTTTCCTGACATTGAGTTGTAACCCATACTGAAGGCTGCAAGCCTTAATCTTCATCAAGAGGCACTTCAAAGTCCCCTTCACTTTCAATAAGCAAAGTTTTGTCATCTGTATATTACAGGTTAATAAGACTTCCTCCAATCTTGTTGCTGCATTCTTCATATAACCTAGCTTCGCATTGATGATATGCTCAGCATACAAACTGAGTAAATATGGCGAGAGGATACACCCCCGATGCACACATTCCTTGATTTATTCCCCTTTTCTAATTGCACAACTCTTGAGGCACATATTAGTTCCACATGAGCACAATAAAGTGTTCTGGAATTCCCATTCTTCTCAAAGCTCTCTACAGTTCATTGCTTATACATTCCTAATTTCTCCTTAAAGAAATATGGTTATTCTCCAGACTAAATGCTCTCATATATCACAAATAATTCTGATTTCCTTTAATATTATTTATATATGCAACTATTTTAATGAAGTGATGTGCTTTTCAGAAAATGTTTTCTGATGCAATGTTAAGGAAGGATCATGGTAGACCAAGAGTGTTAGATGCCAAGAGTCTTCCAACAAAAAACAGTTTTTATTCAGGAAGGATAAAATAAAAGACAATGGACACTACATAAGTAATTCCATTTGTAAGTGATTTAAAATTTTATGACATTTTAAAATATGAATGCTTAGTAGCCTAATTTATTCTCATTTGAAAACACTTAAATTTATATAATAGGACATGAGTTTTTGCACTATTCCACAAGTAGCTCTTTAATCACAAAAGCTTCGAGTATAATTTTTGTCAATTTTCTCATAGTCTTTTTGTTTTTTGGGGGGGCATCACTGCCCTCTGGTGGTCATGGGCATTACCCAGCGCTGCTCCTGAGAGCCACCACTGGATTTGAACCGCCAAGCCCGCGGTACGCAGTCCCACACTCAACCACTTACGCCACCGGGGCTCAACCCCCATCTCATAATCTTTTTATGCAATAAAATGACTTTTGCCAAATGCTCTAGCTTTTCACTTGTTAATTGATACATCTCAATGTAAGTTGCTAACAATAGTTTTGGACCCTAAAATCCTAACTATGACTTTTCAAATTGGTATTTGGTAAGCCTTCCAAATCTATTATAGTTGGGCACAGAAACAAATATATCTTTAAAATAAATATACTTTGGTTAAGAAAAATTTTGCTCAGGAAAAATTTTCCTCAGATTTTCTTCATTGTGTATTTTATGTATTATAAGGAGCTTCAAAAGTTAATTGAAAAGTTCTTTAACCTTTCGTTTCCATTTTCCCATGAACTTTTTGATGCTTCCTTCCTCATATTGTATGTCACTCTTAGCAAAAAGCTTAAAACTATTTATAACATATAAGAATAAGGAAATTAATATATAGTCAGAGAAGGCTAACAAGTAGTTTATAATTCTCTGGTGTTTCTGGGTGGACTTGAACCTTTCAGACAATGGCCAAGTTCATTAAGCACTTGCATCACTCAGGACTTGGGACAAAGGTTTAGCAATTTAATTATTTCTAAGAAGTAGTCATTGAAACCTTATGGAAGACATTCTTTTCTGACATATATATATGGTTACCATGGGTTATAATTAACTCCACCAAAACCATCTCCCAGGTCATACTTCATCCCAGAGTCTCTAACCCACAAAGCTTGTCTTCTTACCTATCTGCCTCTGACAACAGCCCAAGACCTCTAACCCTTCCGCTGAGTCAAACAACAGAAAAACAAAATAACAAGTTTTACATTCCTGAATGTATTCTCCTAATATTCCCTGGGAACATAGCTTTCTGTCCACTCTCCTTAAAATGGTGAATGTGTTCTAATCACCCCTCCCACCACTGTGTCATTAGTATCATTAACTTTGAATGTGCACACGCCTAGTAATTTTTTTCTAGAAATATGCCCAACAAGAATCAGTAAACAAGGGGATAAATTTTCATTAAAATCTTAATTCTTCATCACAGTAAAAAACTGGAAACAATCACTAAGAGTAAAATTTGTAAATGAATTATGGCATTTTCATATAATTATATATGCACAGCTGTGAAAAAGAATGAATGCAAAGCAACATAGAATGCCAAACATTTATTAAGTAAAAAAAAAAACAAGTCAAAAGAGTCCATCTAATGATGAACTATAGAATTTATGGTATGAGTGTGAGGTGTCAATAAATCGTAATAAAAAAAATTACATATACATGATGTTCAAAGAAAGGAAAAACTAACATATAGTAACAAAAGTCAAAACTGCAATTGCTTTCCCCAAAGAGAGATGATTCCTGAAGCCTTCCGGAAAGCTAGTATCGTCTAAATTTTTATCTGGCTAATAGTTAGAGGTTTATGTATTTATTAAAATGTGTTCAATTATACATTAATATCTATATAATTTAGCACATGCTACACACTACAGTTTATTGCTATATTACATCCTTCCCTATAGAAACTGTTCTGGAATCAAATGATATTTGATGCTAAACATGACAATTTAGTGCTCTTCAGCAGCACATATACTAAAAGTGACAATTTAAACATAAAGGTGACAAAAAAAGTTATTTATGGACATACTTACCAAAAAAGAATTTGATTGCCACTGTATCTTTCATAGCGTACTCTTGTAGACATTAATCTAGCATAATAAAAAAGTTAAAAGTTTGTTAAAATTATCTAAATTGTTTCAAAAATTGTAACCTCGAGTGACTAATAAAACAAGCTAACTATAAGGGTTTAAAAATACATAAAATGCAGTAGTTTCAAAATAGCACTTAGGTAATGTAGTTGTTAATTCATAACAACTACAATACTCTTATGTACACTATTATTTAAAAATAAATAAAACCACTGCCATTAAGTTGATTCGAACTCATGGTGATCCCACAAAGGTTTTAAGGCAGTAAACCTTTATGGGAACAAACAGCCAGCGTCATCTTTCTTCTGAGGAACAATTAGCAGTTCTGAACCCCTGACCTTGCTGTTAACAACAGCACTACCAGAGCACTTTTATGGGTATTACACATAATACATAGCATCTGTATTATAAAACTTGTCAAATGACATCGGGTAATGTTCTCCAACTATGGAACTGTGTGATTTTTAATTTGTCTTGTGAAGAATAGTAATTAGTAAAGGCCAACACAAACAAAAGAATCTGCTAAATAAATTTGCTTCCATTTAGGAATACTTAAGAGTAAAAAGAAAATCCTTTCACCTATTTGGAATAGTATATTCTCTAGCTTCAAGTTTTAATTTCTATACTTCCTTAACATACACTAACAATTAATGTTTACTATGCTCAAGAAATCAGAAAACAATAAATCTCAAACAATCATATTTTAATAATCTATTGCATAAGCAGAAATTTACAGACCAGGAGAAAGGTAATCGACGAGCTGATCGTGGAAGAAAAACATGATCACATTAATGTTTCATTCCAAATTGTAATCACAATAATGTCAGGTTAGCAAGGCAGATACTCCATTTCACAGAAGAGAAATTAAAACCAGATTTTAGTCCTGGGAGTCTTGTGCTATACCAAAGGTCCTGCTCTTTCTACTCTAACATAATATACCTACACCTATCTTCAGCAGTTGACTTAATAAGCATCAGTATAAACTGAAAAAATAGTGTTGTTTCTTATATGTACCTAATAACTCACTAGCAGGTATATTACAACATTGTATAGTTTAGATCAGTCAAAATTCTCACATTGTAAAAAATACACTGCCATCCATATTTTACGGAGGACAAGGCTGAGGCTTAAATTTTAACACTTACTCAAGGTTCCATGGCTAAGAAATCCTGGGACAGGAAAGGCAAATTCCTTTTCCTACTATTACAAAACTCACTGTCATCAGTCAGGTCATCATAGACTCACAGTGACTCTTTAAGGACATGGCAGAACAGCCTTTATGAGTTTCCAAGACCGGAACTCTTTATGGGAGCAGAAAGCTTGTCTTTTTTCTACTGAGCCGTTGATGTTTTGAACTGCAGTCCTTGCAGCTGGCAGCCCAAGACCTCACCACTACTCCACCTGGGTTCCCACTTCAAAAAATACCTCCTAAGCAATTTGGTTCCTGTAACTTCTTATTCAAATTTAACTTCCACCACCACTCTACAACCTCCACCCCTCCCTGTTCTCCAGCCACAAACCTCACCCTTAGGGGGGTGGGGAATGGTTGGTTCCTCTCTATCATTTAGGTCTCCATTAAAAGGAAATTCTTCTAAGAAGGCTTTATTGGTAACCCAAATTCTAATTCTACTTACTCATTTAGCGTATTTTATATCACCATGCTTGGGATATTAGATAATTTTTAAAGGTAGTATCTCTATCCCACCCTAATTTTACAATCACCACCACCAGAAAAAAAAAACTCCAGGAAGACAGGGATCAAATCTATCTGTACCACAAGTACTTAAAACATCATGAGGAATATAAGAAGTACTCGGTCAATATTTGTTGGATGATGAGCTAAATAACTCTAGAGTGCAAGAACACTTACCTAAGCTGATGCTCCCTGAGATTAGATAATATCTCCATTCCGTGAAGATAAGAATAAATAGTATTCAAGTCCTGTGGGACAGAAAAGTTTTGTTATTTTTCAAATCAACATTTTAAAATATAATTATGATAGAGCAGTAACCACGAAATCATAACATCTTGGCATTACAAAAGACAGAAAATAATTTCACCTCACACATGAACAACACTCCTCATGGCAGCTAATCAGGTATTTCCCAAACTCCATCATTTCATATAGAAGCCAATTACATTTTTAGACATATCCTACTTTTACCTCTTCAAACATCTCCAAATATTTGAACACAGTTAACTACATTTGTCACTTAAGTCTCATTTTGTTGTTACACATCTTTAGTGTGGAACATAAAAAGGCTTTTCCCCAAAGATATGCCAACATTAGAGGCTGTTTGTCAGAACATTGTGGGAGGTCAGATGCTCAGAGATAGTCTCCCTGAAGGCTTTGAGCCATCAGACTACTGTCTAGTCCACTGAAGGTGGGGCTCATTCCCTACTGATAAGGATAGTAATTGTTTTCACTGAGAGTCAGAGAACAGGTCAAACCTGCTCAGTGATATCCAATGTTAAGCTGCCACGCTGAATCTAGGACCTATCCATATTGTCACAAGTATACCTCCAATTCTTTCCCTTCCTATTTCATATATACCCTTAGATCTCCCCCTTTTACTGCTGTTACCTATAGTATAACCCCTTCCTGTGACATGTCAGTATGTCTTTACCTGCAATTAGGGGGCTTGCACACCCCCAATTGCCCGCTCTCTCCCCTGGTCCCTATGGGGTCCCTCTCGCCTCTGGCTTTGCCCCTCTCCCCCATGCACTCTCTCCCCATCATTCCCACCTTCCACATCCTCAAGTAGACCACGGAGGTGAGCATGCTACCATGAAAAGTATCTGACTCCTTTATTTCACGCTCTTCTATCTTTCTTATTCTTTATGACTTTCCTGTAATCTTTACGTACTATTGCTGTACAATTGCACCTGCCAGGCCAGGGATGATTTGTTAGGGGCTGGCTACTCTGACACTTCAGTATTTATAGACTGCTCGGCATTTTAGCTTAGTTTTCTGGGGCTGAGTGATTCAGTTGTCAAATTTTTCCTTAAAATATGATTCTGTAGAGAACTAAACAATATGCTTCACCATTAAATGCGAGTCTCTAAGTGATATCAACAGCAAAGTACTAAATGGCTAGCCAAAGGTTGGTGGTTCAAATTCACCCAGATATACCTTAAAAGACAGGCTCGATAATCTACTTTGCAAAACAATAGCCTTAAAAAAGCCTTCTGAATGGATGATAGAGCTCTGAACTGTGGATTCATGTAGAATGAGTAGCCTAGTGAGAGCACAGAGGTTCCAGAGTCAAAGGCTCAAAAGAGCCTAGAAGGGAAAAGATTGCAAGATCAGGGACAAGGAAGTCTGGGGTAGAGACAGGAGAGTGGACACAAAGTGTTCATTTTTAAAAAATTGTACACTAATGCCCACCCAAACTTATCAACCATTGAAAATGTACTGTATTTATTGCCCAGGGCTACTTTAATAAAACGCCACAAACTGGGTAGTTTATAAGAATAGAAATACATGGCTACTGGAGTCTGTATGGCATTATAGTTACTAGAGGCCAGAAGTCCAAATCAGCATGTTGGTTGTTGGATCACAGACCCTGAAAATACTTTAGATGGCTCTTCCTGCTATCTCTGACGGCATCCTCCAGGTCAGTCTCGCTCTCGTCTTCAACAAGAGCACCCCTCAGATTAGACTAGGACCTACACTGGATGACCTCGGGTTCACTCAAACAGCTTAGATGACTTCACTTCCAAATAAGATCACAGTCACGGGTACATAAGGGTAATAAGTTGACATAGTTCAGTCCATAACAGACAATGAACCACCTAATAGACAAAATGACTTGGCCAGTTAATGTTACACAGACCTTGTCAATGGAGACTTCAGATTGCCACAAGCAGCGCATAAATAGAACAAAAAAGAAAGAGGATTTACACATAGGCCCAACAGAATAAACTCCTACATACCGAAGTCTGGGAACGCAGAAAACTGCTATTCATAAGGTCTGCACTTCAAAACTGCCAGCTACTTTGAGAAAAAAAGATGAGGCATGAGGCTTTTACTCATAAAGATTTACAGAGCAGAAGTCCACAGGGGGGGGAGGTGCCATTCTGTCTTAGAAGGTTACTGTGAGTTGTGGCAGGGAGTTTGATCGTTTGGTTTAACGAAGTAAGTCTATCTGATTACTATTGATGCTTCTGAATGCCCTACTTGTCAGCCACAGAGACCAACACTGGGCACCTGATATTATTCTGTTTCCCAAGAAAATCAATTGCTCATTTGGAAGTAAGACACCATTAGGGCTTTCCAAACCCCAAAGAATCACTGTTTCATTCTCACACGGAGAGAAATCTGTTCTGACATTAGATTTTCCTTTCCTACCTTCAAGTCACTGCTTCACTGTCAATCTGTCACACTGTGATGACCAATCCTTTGCTGTGATGTTGAGTTACGCCACTGGTACTGCAAGGGCTAGCAAAGCCAACCAAAATCAACAGGTTTCTACTGCTCTGCCAGACTAACATGAAACTGCAATGAAGGAATAGGCTATTTACTTCAGAAGAATTAGCCACTGAAAGACTTAAGGACAGCATCAAAACACTATCAGAAGGCAAATGATGGGTGAACATGATAGTGGGGCAAGAGGAAAGAAAAAAGAAATATGTTTGTCTCACAAATTGGAAGTAAATCTTATATAGATACATATTAATATAAATATGTAAATATATAAAGGGGGCTGCATTTGTCGATATATAAAGCAGATAGAATTTGGGTCTCTACTTAAATCTTAACCTCAGTAGAAGAATGATTTTTTTTCTAATATTATGGCAAGATACGATACCTTCCTGGCACAATCACTGAAGACAAAATGGGTGCATAAGCAAATGTGTTGAAGAAAGCTGATGGTGCCCAACTACGAAAAAATCTAGCACCTGGGGTCTTACAGGGATGAAGCTAATCAAGCGGCCATCTAGCAGGAAACAACAAAGCCCACCTCGAAGAAGCACACCAGCCTGTGTGATCATGAGGTATAGATGGGAATAGATATCAGAAATTCAAAAACAAGCAATCAGACTGATGTGAAGGAGAGGGTTCAGAATGGAGACCCAAACTTCACCTCTAGGTAATTGGACGGTCCTCATAGAAGGATCACACAGAAGGGATGCTATATCGAGGGCACAGTACAGCAATGATGAAACATTTAACTATCCTCTAGTTCATTAGTATTTCCTCCTCTCACTAGTTTGACCCTAGTTTTGTCTCACAAATCTTGCCACACCTGCATATGTGCACTTGCACAATCAAGAGCTTTCTTGACTTTTAAAAAATTCTAAATCATGTTATTGGGGGCTCGTACAGGTCTATCACAATCCACACAGACACCCACTGTATCAAACACATAGGCATTTATGCCGCCATCATTATCTTCAACAATCAAGAGCTTTCAGTGTATGAAATCCAAGGGGATAAACCCCTCAGAAATGTAATGGGAGTAACCATTCCCTGAAGGCACGAGAAGAGAGGGGTGAAGGATACGGTGACCAGACATCCCACTTTTTAATAAAGTGTTCTGTGTCCCGCGGCGTTTTAAAATTAAATAAATATATTAAATACTATTTTTTGCGTTCTATGAACATCTTTTAAATTTTTTTCTATGAACATTTTTGTTGCTCCATATAGACCAAATTTTTAATCAAGAACCTCTCTCTACCCCCAGTCAATGGTGTCCCGCTTAAAATCTGGTCATGTTAGTGAAGGAGGAACTGACAGCAATAATGAATATATAACTCCACTTAAGAGAAATGAGTAACAGAATTGTAGGTGAATGGATGCATTGGCTTGTGTAAGACATGGGAGGAAATTACATATATAAAAGGTAAGGTCATAAAAAAAAAGGAGGGAGGGAGAAGGAGGAGCTTATACTAAGGACTCAAGTGGAAAATATATTGAAATGAATATGGCAGTATGTGTACAAGTATGCTTGATACAAATGATGTACTGAATGTTATAAGAGCTGTAAGAGCCCCCAATAAAAGAACTGAAAAAAAAAGTAAATAGTAAATGTCTAGAAAAGGATGAAGGCAACATATGTACAAACATGCCTGATTCAATTGATGTATTAATTGTGATAAGAGTTGTATGAGCCCCTAATAAAATGATTCTAAAAAAAAAAAAAAGTAAGGTCCATGAGGGCGATAGGGTGGGAGAGGGAAAGGATAAAGGGGAGCTAATATCAAAGAATTCAAGAAAGAAAATGTATTGAAAATTATGACAGTAATTGTACAATTGTGCTTGATCTAATGAAACTATGAATTGTAATAATATTTGTAAGAGCTCCCAATAAAATAAAAAAAAAAGACCGCACTAACAGAACTTGAACCCCTCAGGTCTGAAGGCACTCAAAAGAAAACAGAGGAAGAGCTGCCTTCTCAAAGCAATAGATCATAATGATGCAGATGCAGTAAATTCTTCACGACTAAAGAAAGCTGATGGGATCACTGAAGATGAGAATAACTGCAACATCAATTAATAATTGAACTTACAATGCAAGATGTTTGAGTCTAGGAAAACTGGGAGTTGTTAAAATGATTTTGTTTTTTAGCTTTTTTGGGCATCACTGCCCTCTGGTGGTGGGATTAGGAAGCCCAGCCTTTGCTCTTGTGGAGCTGGAAATGAATCTCCATCCCAGTGGGCTGCAGTCCCGCGCACAACCACTACGCCACCGGGGCTCAGCCGGAGTTGTTAAAATGAAATGCATAAAGAGAGACATTCTAGGCATTAGTAAACTAAAATAGAATACTGGTGTTAATAATTTTGAATCAGAAAATCATATAATTTACTATGCCAAGAATGACACAATCAAGAGGCATGGTGTTGCATTCATCATTAAAAAATAAAACCAAATTCTAGATTTATCTTGAAGGACAATGCTGTCTTGACAGGGTAACATCTGAGTACAAAGAAATCCAATCAATACAATTGTTACTCAAAGTTATAAATAAACTACCAAAGTGAGTGTGTTGTCTTGATTTCTCTATTTTACTTCTCTAGGTTTTCATATCCATTGCAATGATCATGCAGAACTCACAGATGAAATTCATGAATAAAGGGTTTATTTAAAAAGTTAGAGACTCGGTCAGACAGCCTTGATGGTGTGTCAGTCTGTTTTCTATCTCTCACTTCTCAGAAGCATATGCTTAATACAATGTTTCTTCCCTTTCAACCCTCCCAGCAACCCCACCACCACCCCAACCCTCACACACAAAAAGTTAACAAGTTGTAATGCCAGACAGTTGCTCAGGATCGTTTGATGTTCAGAATAGTTGTTTATCAGGACATGGTACCAAGTTCTGTCAAGGCTGCTAATAAGAGCAGGTTGGATTGTCCATCACTCTGTTCCGAGCTCTGGATCCTGGTTCTGCTGCTGTTGTTCAGATGGTTTAGGCATCTTCTGAATTTAGGAGATTCACTGGAAAGAGACTCTCAGGTCCAGAGGACACACGTCACGCCTGGCTCTTGCTGATGAGATCCATCCTCGTGCTTCTCTGAGCACTATGGCACTCCAGTGCCTCCTAGTCCCAATTACTCACAGGTGATTCCTATCAGTATCTGCTCCCAACTCCTTACCAGATCCAAGCAGACAAAGGTTATTCGGTGGGAGAAACTTTTTCTGGAAGAGTCTTATTAAATAATCCACTTCTAGTGATACAGAAATTGAAGAAGCAATGCCTTCAGCCCGAAACTGATTATATTCAATTACATTGCATTGATAAATAGTGCTGTTCGAATGCCAAAGTTGGAAATAGAGGAGGGAAAATGGTTGGAAACTATGGTCTTAGTTACAAATACAAAATTAGAACTAGCATGATAGAATTTTCAAAGCCCAATGATTTCTTCATCTTAAGAACCTTTTCTCAACAACCCAGACTTCTCCAGAGAGAGTAGTCTGAAATCAAATTGACTACATCTAGGAGAAAAGGCAGTTAAGAAGCAAAATGTCACCAGTGGGAGCCAACTGTGGAACAGAGGACCAACTGCTCATATGTAAGTTCAGACTGAAGCTGATGAAAATTAAAAGAAGCCTCTGAGATCCAAAATATGACCTTGTGGATATCCCACGTAAATTTAAAAAACACCTCAGGAACAGATTTGATGCAACACTAATGACACAAGACCCAGATCTGTGGGATGACATCAAGAATAACACACAAGAAAGCAAAAGGTCATTTAAAATACACATAGAGGAAAGAAAGGAAAGACCAAAGTGGATGTCAAGAGAACATGAAACTGGCCCTTGATTGTGGAACAAGTTTCCAATGCTAAAGCAAATGGAAGAAATTATGAGGTCAAAGAGCTGAACAGAAAATATCAAAGAGAAGCTTGAGAAGACAAAGTAAAATAAAACCTTGTAGGTTTCAGAGTAGCTGATCCTTTAAAGGTCTATAGAAGTTTTTCTTGGTTTCAAAGGACATAATAAATCTCAACATAATAAATCTCAAGAAATAGCATTCACAGATTTTCTACTTGTGTTAACCTATTTCATCTCTAAGTTGAAATGGATAGTTCTCCTTTTTCTCTTACTGCTGCTTTCACTAGCACTGGGTCTATTGCATTTGAGAACCATGAATGCACTTCATGAAAAAATCTGCAGAAGAAATTACACAGATAATAACATAACACTCAAGACACATGATACACAAGATTGAATTCTGCTGTCAAGTCAAAGCATACACTGTTATAACGTAAAACTTTTAGAGAGTACAGTATATACATAGACCAGTAATATTAAGTTTTCGGTAATACTATGAAAACATTTTTCCATGAGCTTTTAATATCCCCCTTGTATACCACCAGGACAGTCACTTAGAACACAAGACACATGAGATACACATTTGTGTGTTGCGTTCCTTATGCCCTGTTCAGGATTTCTAAAGTTTATTACAATCTGATGGGATCACAGACATAGATGTGGTTAGCTTGGCTTGCAGGGGATTAGACACTGCTTGAATGAGCATTATGTAGTACACGACTAAATAAAAACACAATCGCGTGAGTCCTACCCTTTGACTACGGTAGTAAAGAATAATCGTATCCGAGGTATCTATCCACAAAATATTTGATAGAAATGAGCACGCTACTTTTTACAAGTAAGTTCTAAACACTGTAATATTTAAATGTTATGTTATGGCCGCAAATAAACAAAGAGCTCTTATAACGCTTTTGTGTTATAAAGTCCCAAATCATTCTGAGACTCAGTTGAATTTAAGTCATATAATTTCTGCAATGGTCAGCTCAAACTTTTTGACACTTTATCACTAATGCTGGAGAGTATATGACAAAGAATTAGAAATTCACTTTCAATCTTAAAATCTAGGATGGCTTTAAGTATATACATGGTTCTCTAGTTCTCTCCCTCTTAGCCAGCCGTTCTCAACCTGTGGGTCGCAATTCCTTTGGAGGTCCAACAACCCTTTCACAGCAGTCGCCTGATTGATAACAGTAGCAAAATTATAGTTATGAAGTAGCAATGAAAATGAGCCCTGCTGGTGTAAGTGGTTGAGTGCAGGACTGTGGCCCGTGGGCTTGGCGCTTCAAATCCAGCGGTTGCTCTCAGGAACAGTGCTGGGTAGCTCCCTTGACCACCAAAGGGCAGTGATGCCCCCCCAAAAACCAAACAAAAAGATAATAATTTTATGTTTGGTGGGTCACCACAACATGAGGAACTGTATTAAAGGGTCATGGCATTAGGAAGGTTGAGAACAATTTTATCACTTTCAATTTCAAGAACCTCTTCTAATATTTTAAAGTTTACCTAGTTTGTCTGCTTTCAGTGTCCTGATTTCAGAGATACAGTTAGGCCAAATGAATGACAGCTTTCCAACAGCATCTATACAGTACCTGCATGGATCTCAACAGAAACATTTACATTATTGAGATCAAGGGGTAGGCAAGCTTTATTTTTAATTTTATGGGCAATATAGTTCTGGTTACAACTACTCTTAGTACTTTAATAAAAAAACAGTCATAGGCATTAAGTAGCTAAATGAGTAAGTGTGGCTGTATTCTAATAAAACTTATTTACAAAAAGAACTGTAAGCCAAATTTGGCCCACAGCCCTTCATTTGTGGATCTTCAATGCATCTAATTAAAAATATCCACCAAAGGATGAAATTATCTGGAAGAAGAGTAAAAATGAGTTGACAATTTGAAGAATGTAACCATCACTCAATTGCACATGTATTGAATTGTGGAGATGGAATGTTTTGTTGTGTATACTTTCAACGTACATCAACCAAAGAAGTCAAGTCTTGAATAAATGCTTCTTTGGAGAATCTCTATTGTCATGGTTTTGGCAGAAGTTGTCCCCAATCAAAAGGCTGAAAACATCAGATTTTTGTTTTTTCCATCTCTCATATGAGGACATGGGCAAATGATCCAAACTACAAATCCGACACACTCATCACAGACTTTAAATCAGAAGCTAGTTATACCAAGAGCAAGAACTACAAGACACACTGGCAGCTGGTGGGATCTGTCAACTTGTCCCATGTACAGTTATAGTAGTATGTTTTATGGGTGTCTAGGTTCATGTCTAATCCTCTAGTTCTTGCAGCAATTCTACAGGTACCCAAAATTCTTTATTTTTTTAATACTTTTTTTTTTAGGCATCACTGCCCTCTGGTGGTGGGAGTAGGAGGCCCAGTCTTTGCTCCTGGGAGCTGGAATTGAACCTCCATCCCAGTGGGCCACAGTCCCGCACACAACCACTACAGCACCAGGGCTCAGCCCACCAAAATTCTTTTAATAAATAAATTCCCTTTCTTAAAATTCACCAGAATTTATTTCTATGTATTTAAGTGAGAAACCTGATACACCTTAGACCAGCAGCTGTCTCAAAGTTAGTAACTTGGTAGAATTAACTTGGTAAATTCTACCTCAAACTCAACGAATCAGAATCTCTGAAAGCAGAACCATGTAATGTTTAATAAATCCTGAGTGATTCTGATATATACTTACATCTAAAAAAGTGAAGACTTATAGAATGCTCTATGTTGCTGTTTGCTGACAGGAAACGGACATCAAGATGTTTAAGAAATCTCTGTCCCTTAAGTATACTTGGTTTGAAGGTCACAAGATGCTAAGCATTTATTAAAAAAAAAAAAAAGCAAAGATCCTCCTAGAACAAACAATGATTATAGTGGAAACCTAATTAATGCTTTGTTTCACATGATGTGGGTGGTTATGGTATGTTGTTGACATGGGTCATGAAGTAGTTGCTGGCTGTGTAATGTTGGACTTAGAAAGGGATTTCTTGTGGCTTTTGAGGCAGGCTTGTAGTTCAGCTCTGTATCTATTAGCACTGTGCTACATTAGGCTCTTGGTATATCTGAGATCAATCAAGTATTAAGACAGTGTACTATAAGGCACAATAATAATTTATAAATTATCAAAGGTTCATAAGGAAGGGGGGAAACAAAGAGCTAATACCAGGGACTTAAGTGGAAAGAAAATGTTTTGAGGAAGATGATGACAACAAATGTGCAAATGTGCTTTGCATACAATGGATGGATGTATGGCTTGTGGTAAGAGTTGTATGAGCCCTCAATAAAATGGTTTATATATATATATATAAATATATCATATATGTATGTATGTGTGTACACAGACGCACACACATACCAAAGAAAAGAAACCCAACAAAAGAAAACTTGAAATGTGACAGACATATTTCTTGGTACCAAAAAACCCCCAAAACCTTCAAATGGTAAATTCAGGATGATGTTAATCATTTATATAGAGAATACTGAAAAGCATTCCACAAAGCTTGAAAGAGGAAAGTCAAAAAGTTGGAAAAATTATGAAATCAATATCCCTCAGATTAGTAACATTTAACTCGGGTAGGGTTCAACTCCAACAACTAACTAAACACTGTAGATATGATCTAGGGACATCAGAAGAACCAAGCAGAATCAGACCACTATCGTCAAGTTGATTCTTATAGCAACGCTTTAGGGCAGAGAATCTCTATGGAAACAGAGTACCACACGTTATCTCTCACAAGCAGCAGGTGGGTTTGAACTACCAACCTTTTGTTTAGCATCCAGCAATTTAACATGGCACTTCCAGGGGTTACTAAAAGAACAGATATCTCAAATTACTATGTTGTTGCTTTTATTTGCCATTATTAAGTTGATTTCAACTCATGATAGCCTTATAGGGCAGAGTAGAAATGCCCTATAGGGTTTCCTAGCCTGCAATCTCACAGGAGAGATCATGTCCCCACTCCCCTTCCCTCCTTCAGAGCAAATGGTGGTTAAATGTCAACATTTTGAGTACATTCCCACTGCACCATTACAGCTCCTGAGAATTACCGTATGACCCAGCAATTCCACTCCTAGATATATATCCAAAAGAATTGAAAGTGAGAATGCAAACAAATATTTCTAAACCAATCTTCATTCCCAGGCAGCACTATTCATAATAGCCAAGAGGGAAAACTAACCCAAATGTGGCAAATACATTCAGTGGAATATTACTAAACCACATAAAGAAATGAAGTGCTGATGCTTGCTACATGGATGAAACTTGAAAACATTTTGTTAAATGAGTAATCTTACATAAAATCTTCTGACTACAAAAGATTACAAAGATAAAATTTTATGACTGGTTACGAGGAATAGGCTCAAGGTAGGTGCAAAGGAGGACAAGAAGGGAATAGAATTTCTGTTAAGGATGATGTCTGCCACTAAACTGTACATGTAGAGAATGTTGAAATGGAAACGACTTGGTTATCTATACATTTTGTTGCTAGTAGGCGATGTCAAGATGGCTTTGCCTCACCACGACCCTATGTAAAACAGAACAAAACATCACTGGATCCCTTGCCAAGCTCATAATTGTTATTTTTGAGTCTATTATTGCATGCATTGTGTCAACCAACCTCGAGAGCTCTCCTCTTTTTCAGGGCTCCTCCACTTACCCAAACGTGATGTCACCCTCCAGGAACTTGCTACTTGTCTCTCAGGAGCATTCTGATTACACTTCTTCCAAGGCAGGTGTTTATTCTTTTAGCAGTCTTTGGCACTGTCAATATTCTTTGCCAGCACTGTAGTTCAAAAGCATTAATTTTTCTTTGGCTTTATTTAATATCCAAATTTCACATGCACATGAAGTGACTGAAATACCACAGCTTGAGTGGGGTGCATCTTAGTCCTTAAGTAGCATTCTTGCTTTTCAATACTTGACAGGGGTCTTATGCAGCAGATTTACTCAATACACTGTTTCCTTTGATCTCCTGAATACTGTTTCCAAGAATTGACTGTGGATCCCAGCAAGATGAAATCCTTGACAACTTCAATCTTTCATCCATTTGCCATTATGCTACTTATCCCTTGGTCTTTCTGAGGATTTTAGCCTTTTTTTCATAAAATTTCATCCATATTGAAAGCTGCAACCTTGGTCTTCATCAGCAAGTGCCCCCTCCTCAGTTTCAGCAAGCAAGGTTGTGTCATTTGCATATCTCAAAATGTTAATAAATATTCCTCTAATCTTGATTCCACATCCCCCTCCCTGTGATTATTTGTTCAGCATACAAATTGAGTAAGTATGGAGAGATCATACAACCTGACACCCACCTTTCCTTATTTTAAACCACACAGCACGCCTTTGTTTTGTACCAACAATGGCCTCTTGATCCCATGTACAAGTTCCAAATGAGCACAATGAAGTGTTCTGGAGTTCTCTTTCTTCTTAAAAGTTATCTGTAGTTTGCTATGATCCGCACAGTCAAATGGTTTTCCATGACAATAAATCACAAGTAATCATGTTTGTAGTAATCTGCTTTCACCCAAGATCCATCTGCTATCAGAAATGATATCCTTTGATCCATGTCCTCTGCTGAATCTGGCCTGAACTTCTGGCAGCTTCCTGTCAATGCACTGCTTCGCCTTGCTGGATGGTCTTCAGCAAAATTTTCTGTGCATGTGATATTGTTGTATAATTTGTACATACTGTAGAGAGAATGGGTAAAATAAGGATTCCCCCACCCCCTGCAACGGGCAGTCTTCTTAATTTCCTGACATTGACAAGTGAGTTCTTCCTTTGCTTCATAAGGCTGTGAAACATTTCAATTTCAATTCAGTTTTGTTTGGGGCTAATTATTTTCAGTGCAACTTGGACATCTTCCTTCAATATCTTTGGTTCTTACACATATATTACCTCTTAAAATGGGTGAACATCAACTAGTTCTTTTTGGTACAGTGATTATATTCATTCCATCTTTTTTTGATGCTTCCTATATCATTCAGTATTTTGCCCATATAATTTTTCAATGTTGCAAACTAAGGCTTGAGTTTTTTCTCAAGTTCTTTCAGTTTAAGATATGATGAGTGGGGTCATCCCTTTTTGGTTTCTAACTCTTCTAAATCTTTTCCACATTTCACTGTAATATTTTACTTCGTTGTCTCAAGATGCCCTTTGAAACTCTTTGACTTCACTGTATATTCCACTGTATAATATATACAACTTGACTTAACTCTTTGACTTCATTGTATATTCCATTTGCCTTAGTTACTCAATGATCAAAAAGTCAGTGTCAGAACCTCTTGTGATATCCACTTTAAAGGTTTTTTTCCTTTACTGAGTGTGCTATTTTTAATGACCTTTTAATTTCATGTCTGATTTTCTTGCTGTCATCTCATATCTCATCAGGTTTTGTGTCATAGTGTCTAATGCATCAAATCTGCTCTTGAAATTTGGGTCTAATATTGTCAAGATTGCATATTTTGGCTTAGATAGACTTGTTTTAGTTTTCTTCGGCTTCAAGCTGAACTTACATATAAGCAATTGATGGTACATTGCACAGTAAGCTGCTGGTCTGCGTTTAACTGGTGATCTTGGACATCTCCATCGGCTCTTCCCAAGGTGTGGCCAAGTGGAGTTTTTCTATATTTGTACCACCATAATAAAAGAGAACATATAAACCAGTTCAAGAGTCCAAAAATATGACTGCCATTGAGTGGACTCTGATTCATAGAAATCCAAAGGACAAACAAGCACAGTAGATATATTCTTTTTACTCTTAATAGCTTTGACATAAAATTCATATATTTATACAATATATATATTCTTTATTCACTTTATAAGTGAGCATATTCTCACTTCAGATGAAAAGTTTTTTAAAAGGGATGCTTTTTCTTTTTTCTTTTCAATCATTTTATTGGGGGCTCATAAAGCTCTTATCACAATAGCACATCCATCCACTGTGTCAAGCCCATTTGTAGCCATTATCATTTTCAAACAATTTCTTTCTTCTTGAGCCCTTGGTATAAGCTTCTCATTTTGTCCCTCCCTCAAGAGCTCTTGGTAATTTATAAATTATTATTTTGTCAAGTCATACACTGACTGAAGTATCCCTTCAACCACTTTTCTGCTGTCTGTCCTATAGAGAGGGGGTTATATATAGATCACTGTAGTAAGTTCCCCCATTCTCCCCCCACCTTCCCCTTCCCCTCCTGGTACCGTTGCTTTCATGATTGGTCCTGAGGGTTTATCTGTCCTGGTTTCCCTGTGTTTCCAGCACTTATCGTACCCATGTATTAGCTGGATTTGTACGTTAGAATTGGGATCATGATAGTGGAGGGTGAGGAAGCATTCAAGAACTAGAGGAAAGTTGTGTGTTTCATCAGTGCTGTACTGCACCCGGACTGGCTCGTCTCTTCCTTGTGACCTTCTGTAAGGGGATGTCCAACTGTCTACAGATGAGCTGTGAGTCTCCACCACACACTCCCCTTCATTCATGGTGACGTGATTTTTTTGGTCGGGTCTCTGAGGCCTGAAGCCTGATCTCATCAAGACATGATCACACAGACTGTTGTGCTTTTTTTCGTGTGGACTTTGTTGCTTCTTAGCTAGATGTCCACTTGTTTGTCTTCAAGCCTTTCAGACCCCAGATGCTATCTTTTGATAGCTGGCCACCATTCGCTTTCTTCAACACATTGGTTTATGAAGCCATTTTGTCTTCAGCGATCGTGTCAGGAAGGTGAGCATCATGTAATGGCAGGTTATTAGAACAAAGTGTTCCTTTGTAGAGACACAATGTAGTCCGCTACCTTAACATTTAACATATAAACATATGTACATAGATCTATTTCCCTATTATATGTAAATATATCTATATATGTGCATGCCTGTATTTAGCGCTTTGCCTTCCAGTCCTTTCCTCTAGTTCCTTTCACTTTCCTCTTGACCAACTATCATGTTTGGCATCCATCCGGGTTTCTGTAATTCCTCTCTGTTACATGGTCCTTGAGCAAGGCCTACCAGGCATCCTACACCCTCCTTGCCATCGATTTCAGATCACAGTTGTTCCAAGTCCCTGGGTTTGTTAACACCCACTTCCTTTCCCCAGCCTCCCCTTCTCCTATGTCCACCCTCGCAACCACTGTTTTCTCCCATGGATTATTTACTCTATCTTATCTAGATGACATGCAGAGATAACAATAAGCAAAAAAACAAGGCAAAGCAAAACAAGACAACAAAATAAAAACAAAAAGCCTATAAATAGTTCTAGGTCTGTTTGTTGACCTTCAGCGATATTTTGCAGTCATGTCTTCTGGAATGCCCCACCCTGGCCCCAGAGTTCATTTTTTGCATTCCCTGGAAGTTTCATTGCTTTATTTCCCTTGCTGTCTGATTGTAAGTTGATGTAGATATCTACTCTGCTGAATTCCTAATTTCATTGTTGAACAAAATTCTGTGCACTTGCTCGGTTTACAAAGGAGTGCTGGTGGTGCTGGGGGGTAAAGGTGGGGCTGCTATTAGCAAATCCATCGGTTGTTCCTTTAAAAATTAATCAAAAAGCTCTGGTTGTGCTAAGCAAAGGACTGTTCTCATAAATCTCATCTCCCAATTCAACTCAATGCTATTCCAAACATCCTTGGAAGTTAAGGAGAGCTTAAACCAAAACCCAATGCCATTGAGCTGACCCTGCCTCATAGATACCTCACATAAGACTGGATAGACCACCACACCGGGGTGAAACACTAAGGGCGTGCAACAGAGCAGCAAGGGGAGCAAAACAATGAAGTCCCCTGCAAATAGAAAAAATATACTTGGGGGTCGGGGCATGGAACCCCATCAGACTCAACTGGAAAACTCTCCTAAAGGTCAACAAACTGACCTGGAATGATTTACAGGCTTTTCTCTTTTATTGTCATTGGTTTGTGTTGTTGTTGTTTTATTTTCTTTTGTTGCTGTGTTTTTCTCGGTCTTGTTTTTGTGCTTATTATTGTCTTTGTTTGTCTATCTAAATAAGATAGGCAGGATAAACAATACAGGAGAAAACAATGGACCAAAGGGGGGCAGGAAAGGAAGTGGGTGTCAACCAACCCAAGGACAAGAGAATGAGTGATCTAAAATCAAGGGCAAGGAGGGTATAAGAAGCTTGGTGGGGCTTGATCAAGGGCAACACAGCTGAGAGGAATTACTGAAACCCGAATGAAAATCGAACATGATAGTGGGTGTGGCAGTCACTGATCTGTGTCAATTTCAGCACTGGGAGTATTGGGATGGAGTCGAGTCTGTCAATCTGGAAATAGCCTCTGTGTGGGCATGACTTTTCTGAGAATATTGGGAAGTCTCGCGGTATTTCCCAATTGGAGGAGAGAGACTTGACTCACTCTCTTGGAGATGGTCTACTGACAAGACAACAATGTCATCATGATATAGATCATGAACCCTGGAGACTGGAGGAGCCACATTGGCTTACCCTGGGGCTGGAGAAACCATGGGGAGACCCCTGCCAGTGCTGAGATGCTTCTACCGCCAATGGATACTGCTGATGGACTCTGAGGCCTGGAAACGAGGAGCCATGGGGAGACCCCTGCCAACGCTGGGATGCTTCTACTGCTGTGGATATTCAAGACTCTGCACCCACTGGCCTGTGACTGTCTTGGTGTCATTGCACGTGCTTTGTGAATCGGAAGGAGACTTCCTAGACTGGTATCGGCCATATGGACTAATAAACGGACTTATGACCTTGGGCAGGACTGGGTTGGGATGCTTTCTCAATGTTTCATTCCTCTTGTATATAAACCTTTCCTTTATATCCATATGTGTGTTTGTGAATGTGTTTCTCCAGTCTACCCGGACTAACACAGTGAGACAAGAGGAAAGTAAAAGAAAATAGATGAAAAGAACTAGGAAGCAAAGAGCATTTATAGAGGTCTAAAAACAGGCATATATACATGTAAATATATTCTTATATAACGATCGGGGAAACAGATCTATGCACATATGTTTATATGTTAAGTATTAAAGTAGCAGATGGGCATTGGGTCTCTACTCAAGTCATCTCTCAATACACTAACATTTTGTTCTAATAACTTGGCATTTCGTGATGCTCACCTTCCCCTATGATTGCTTAAGACAAAGTGGGTTCATAAGCAAATGTGGTGAAGAAAGCTGACAGTGGTCAGCAATCAAGATATAGTGTCTTAAAGACGTGATGACAGATAAGCACTCATCTAGCTGGGAAGCAAGGAACTCCACATGGAAAAAGCACAACAGCCTGTGTGAGTATATGTCTCGATGGGATCAGGTATCAGGCATCAAAGACCCAGACCAAAAAATCCTATCAATGTGAATGAGGGGGAGTGCAAGGTGGAGACTCAAAGCCCATCTGTAGACAACTGGACATCCCCTTAGAATTGGGATCATGATAATGAAGGGTAAGGAAGCATTAAAGAAGTAGAGGAAAATTGTATGTTTCATCGGAGCTTTACTGCACCCTGACTGGCTCGGCTAAGCTGAGACCTGTTCCAGCCCTGTGATGCAGCCACCATCATGGGATCCACAAGACTTTGCACCCACCAGACCATGATCTTCCTGCATTCTTCTTCATTCCATGTGGCTGCATGAGTCTGAAGAGGGAGTTATGGACTAGCTTATTATTATGGACTTGACTTGGGCAGTGGGATGTTTTCCTTATATACAATTACTTCTTGATATAAAACTCTTTCTATGAGTGTCTCTGGATTTGTTTCTCTAGTCAGCCATGCCTAATACAGTTTCCAAGACTGCACCCCTTTTTAGGAGTAAAAAGCCTCATCTTTCTCCCAAAACGAGAGAGAAAGGGAGGGTAAATTACCAAATAGAAGTAGTAAACACATTTACTTGAGTGAAGGTGAAAGCTTAACCAAAATTTACAGAATTAACACAAATACAGTCATGCTTAGAGCAGTTTTATATTTTTCTATTTCTTAAAGTTGGTATAACTTTGGATAATTAACTTTAAGCTTACAACCTAAAATAGGAATGGTAAAATCTTTGAAGATAGAAATAAATAACGATTATAAAATTTACAGCATAGGAACTCACAAAGTAAACAGTTTACAAGTTTTAGTGTTAACATATTTGTATTACAAAAATACAAAATAAGAATTTAATATCAGTTGACAAGCTATTTTTAAAATTTTCAAAAGTATCCCTGAGTTAACAAGACCAAATTTTAAAAGGAACCTCCATCCCATTGGTTTTCTCATCTACCGAGATATAAACAAATTCTAAGTAACAGTAAAGAATTTTTAAAAAATAACACATTTGGAGCCTGGAACTAGAGCCTGGTTTCCAAATGGCATTTCCAACAAAAGGAGCCAGGGCTAATCTCAAAACCAGAGCAAGGAAAGTCCAGCCTGGAATACTTTTGTACTCACTCAATGCCAGACTCAATAATGACTCATAGTGACCCCATAGGACAGGCTAGAAACACCACCGTGGGTTTCCAAGACTGTCACTGTTAATGGGAAAGTCCCACCTTTCTCCCACAGAGCCACGGGGAGTTTCCAACTGCCAACCTTGTGGACTGCAGCCCAGTGTGTAAGCACTGTACCAGAACTACTTAAAGAACGAGGACAATCATATTCATCAGGGTTCCCACTGGCTAAATTACGGACAACCAAAATCAAAAGAATGACAATATTGAATTCAAAAATAATCCTTGAATTCATGGTGACTCTTGAAAAGGGAGGATGGTATGATAAGAAAGCTCTTCTATACAGAAGGATGTTCTTAGCTTCTGTTGATTCAAGCTGTAAGATCACAGCAACCCCACACACGCTGGAACACAACACTGCCTGGTCCTGTGCCACCCCTACAATCAGTTGCGTGAATGGACCATTGCCATCCACGGGATTTTCCAATGGGCAGT
This sequence comes from Nesogale talazaci, assembly GCA_004026705.1. NCBI lineage: Eukaryota > Metazoa > Chordata > Mammalia > Afrosoricida > Tenrecidae > Nesogale > Nesogale talazaci. The sequence continues at coordinate 33,000 of PVJH01003087.1, read as the reverse complement.
TTTCTAAAGTAGACCACCAAGCTTTCCTTCCTAGTTCATCTTAGCCTGGACAGTCTGCTGAAACATGATCAATATCAGAGCAGCATGCAAGAATATCAACTGGAAGCTGGGTGGTAGGGGCACACTATTTGCCCTACCAAAATGGGTTTCCCATATGGAAGGGGAGAATTCTACCACTGAATCCTACTACCTTACAGAGAAACATTAAAACCTGTTTGAGGTCAATTTTGACTCAAGGCAATCCTACAGATGAGAATAGAACTGGCTCAGAAGGTTTCCAAGGTTGCAAATCTTTAGTGAAACACATTGACACATATTTTTTCTGTGGAGTCTGGTTAGGTTTGAACCACTAACCTTTAGCTTGGCAGACAAGCACTTTAACCACTGTGCCACCATGGATGCTAATATAGAATACCGGATAATAAGTATAGAAGGAAATATAGAAATAGAAAATTACAATTTTGCAGTAGCAAAGTAATAATCAATCCAGGCAAAGTTCTATCAATGGGTGCTGAAGCCACTAAGTGGAATGCTAGAGAATTGCAAGATCATTCACAAGAGAAATACAAGTGATCAAATTTACTATCTCCAATAATATATCTCCTTGATGTGGAGCAATTCAAAGAACATAAATAACTACTCACCAAAAATTAATTTGAATCTAATCATGATCTACAATATATGAAACACCTGGTCAGGCTCTTCAAATATATGCATATCATGAAAGAAAGAAAAAGCAGAAGGATTAACCTAGTATAAAGAAGACTAATGAAAAATATGCAAATAAGTGAAATTTTTAAAAAGCAGCAGCCGAATAAGGCTAAGGAGCAGCTCACTTGGCATAATGGCTTACTCCTTCACACAACAAGACTGCTAACCACAAGGCTGGCGGTTCAGATTCACTATCCACTCTTCAAAAGAAAGATGAGCCTTTCTTTCTCCTCCCATACGATGGACAGCCTTGGAAACCCACACGGGCAGATCTACTCTGCCCAGGAGGGTCAGTCAGAGTTGAAGAGACTCAACGGCAAGTAAGCTTTAGAGTCTGCAGGCGCATGACAAACAAAGAGAAGGCCGACGATTCTGCCCTTGTCTTAGAGACATAACAAAACAGCAATCACACACGCAAACACACACACCCACACACACCCTCGTACCAATCCAGCTCATCTGAGAAGGATTCTGTAGGCCTGAGTAGAACCTCTCTGTTAATGTTTCAGAGACTGTACATCTTTATCATGGGAGGTGGGAGGTTTGAGCCACTGGCTTGGGCTGGCATCCCAATGCTTAACCACCTGTACCGTAATTTTTTTGAATTTGGAATCTTCCCCTTCAGTCCCTATCCACCCTCAAAACCTCCTCCCCACCCACCAAAAAAAAAAGGATAAAAAATGTAGAACAAAATTTATAATCCTAAGGACAAAAACCATATTGGCTGGTCTCAAAACTTTGCAGAGCCCTGGAGAGTATAGACCTTAAACTCACCGCCAGCAGGTTGATCCCAGCTCTACAGGCCCTTACGACATCTCCAAATGTGGAACTGGAACCCCTCCAGAGATCACCTTTCAAGCATTCTGACAGCGAACAGAAACACCCTTGAGGGGCCTGCCCCTCAGAACAATCAACCACAGAGGACCGAAAGGGCAGCTTTGAGGGGGAATGCCAAAATCAGAAGGCAGGAAGGGGCAGGCGAGGATGAATGGAAATAAGAACTCAGGGACGAAGCAGGGGAGTAAGCTGCTGTTACACTGAGGGAATCACGATCAACGTCATGAAGCAACATGTAAAGAAATTGTTGAATGGAAAACTCAACTTGCTCTGTAAGCTTTCACCCATGCTGCAATGAACGGTTCCAACGGGTTTTAGGAAGGTGTGAAGAGAGTGTGCGTACCCTGAGCAGTGAAAACTGGACTCAAGCTCCTTCCCAAAACTACATTGCACATAAATGATTCCTACTTTATAAGGAGGGTCTACTTATTCTATCATCCCTGCTTCAGCTATATGCGAGAGCTTCACAAAGCCCCTGGGAAAAGCCAACTATCTTTTTGAAGGCTCCTAGTACGTTAGTGCTATTTAAGGGTATGTGCTATTTGTATGATCTGGTAAATTATGTTTGGGGGCTGAGAACATTAAAATGTATTTCACACATATAAATTCATGCTGTATCTGCTTCAGGATAAAGATGGGCTTTCCACTGTCGTAAAAAGTTATAGAATCTTGGAAACTCACAGGGGCAGTTCTACTCATCATATTGCATTGCTTTGTGGCACCGGCTTGAGAAGGTTTTTAAGTCTCTTCACTATATGCTAGTCCAGCTTTAAAAAAGTCTCCTAGGGATATTCCACTTCAGCTAGTGGGGGCAATCTGTACACTGATTCAGAATCTACATTTTAATAAGACCTCCATATGCACATTGAAGAATCACCTGAAAATTTGTTAAAATACAAATTATAAATCAGTATGTATTATCTGCAGTAGAAATTTAAAATTTTAGCAAGGGGTAAAACCAGAATGAGTAATGAACTTATTCTCACACAAGTTCATGGTGACTACAAACTGACCTTTGCCTGTGACAGACTGCTGCCTGCATGACTTTCTGGCAAAGTATGACAACTCTGGACACTCCCCGATAACTGTAATCTTATTTGCTACTAAACTATGATCTAGTACTTGTCCTGCTATAAATAACTATAGTAAGCTAGAATTTTTTATTTGTAGATGAAATTTTTATTTGCATGCTGCTTACCTAGTTACATTACTTGAAAGTTACATTTAATAAAAATCTCACAGCATTATACAATTATGCTCTGAAATTTTAAACTTTAGAAATAAAACTCGCAAAGCATGTACTTTTATACCATAACTGCTGCTGTGTCAACTCCAGCTCATGGCAGCAAAAGAACGAAACATTGCTTCATGATCATGGGAAGACTCAAGTTCATCCAGATAACTATTGTGCCAATTCATTTCGCTCCAAAAGAGTGATGGAAAACCCTATGAAGAACAGTTCTACTCTGACACATGGAATTCCCTACAGTTTGAACTGATGTTATGGACACTAGGTTTTTAAAAAATCATTTTATTGGGGGCTCATACAACTCTTATCACAATTCATACATCCATCCATTGAGTCAAGCACATTTTTTGCCATCATCGTTCTCAAAACATTTTCTTTCCACTTGAACCGTTAGTATCAGCTCATTTTCCCCACCCCCATCTTCTATCATGAACACTTGACAATTTATAAATTATATTTCATCTCATATACTGCCCAATGTCTTCCTTCACCCACTTTCCTGGTGCCCATCACCCACGGATGGGGTCATATGTAGATCACTGTGATCTGTTTCCCTTTATCCCTCATCTTCCTCTTACCCTCTTGGCATTTCTACTCTCATTATTGGTCCTGAAGGGTTTATCAGTCCCGGATTCCCTGTTTCCAGCTCTGATCTGGACCTGTGTCCACGCTCTCATCTAGCCGGGTTTGTAAAGTAGAAGTGGGATCATGATAGTGGGGGGTAAGGAGGCATTAAAGAACTAGAGGAAAGGTGCAGTTTCATTGGTGTTACACTCATTTCCTTCCCGCGAGCCTTCTGTAAGGGAATGTCCAGTTGCCTATAGATGGGCTTTGGATCTCCACTCTCCACTCACCCTCAATCACAATGATAAGATTTTTTGTTCTTTGATGTCTGATACCGGATCTTGTCAACACCTTGTGATCACACAGGCTGGTGTGCTTCTTCCATGTGGGCTTTGTTGCTTCTCAGCTAAATGGCTGCTTGTTTATCTTCAAGCCTTTAAGACTCCAGATACTGTATCTTTTGATAGTGAGTGCATCAGCTTTCTTCACCACATTTGCTTATGCATCCACTTTGTCTTCAGCAACCATGTTGGGAAGGTGAGCATCATGGAATGACAATTTAATAGAACAAAGTGTTCTTACATTGAGGGTGTATTTAAGTAGAGGTCCAATGTCCATCTGCTAGCTTCATACTATACCTATAAATATATGCACATAAATCTAGTCCCCCAGCGTCATATATAAATATATTTACATATGTACATGCCTGTATTTAAACCTCTATAAATGCCCTTTACCTAGATGGTTTTTGTGTTGTGCTGCTTTTAAATTCTCTGCTCCAATAGCATTTTCCAGGGTCTTCTTTATGAACTTCATTTTCTTGAAAGTTTGTTGGTTTTAAAAAACATTTTCACGTGGATGACCTTTATTAAATTCACTGTCTATACCCCTACATATACCTTACTCACTGGTTTTCTAATACAAGTGGCAGAATCTACCTTCCTGAGCAGAGAAGCAGGAAGTGATAGCCTACTAACTGAAGGCTGGCAGCTCAGATGCACTTCTGAGAGGTCACAGTCTTGAAAACCCGCTGGAGCAGCTCTGGTTCTGCTCTACACACCCGGAGTTAGCGTGAGACCATCAGCACTTCCCCTCTGTCATAGCTCTGGCTAGAAACCGGTCAAGTCTTCTTTCTGAATATCTCTATTTACCACTCCAACCTCAGCAATGATTCTTTGATTTCTCACTAAATAAGTGAAAGCAACCTTTTTAGCGTAAGATTGACCCTTGTAATCCCTTTCTCACAACATTGCCAGAGTGAACGCTGATCATGATTCTGTATCATCTATTTTACAAAAACTCCCATCCCTTGATGGCAACAAATGTACTTGACACAATGGATGTATAGACTGTGATGAGTTGTGTGAGCCCAAAGTAAAATGATAAAAAAAATCTCTTGTCCCAATATTGCAACTGCGTAAGGAAGCATGTACATGCCAACCTCTCTAATGTCATTGCATTGGCATATGCTGTTTCCTGTACAGGAGTGCACAGTAGCCTAATGTTCACATAATGTAATGGGTAAATTCAACGCAGGGTTCCCTTTACCAAAGCAACATTCTAACACCTTGTAACCTGCCACTTCACCCCATCCCCCCAAAAAACAAATTTCCTATAAACTCTTGAACACCAGATATTTACAAATATCATACTACTTAATCAAGGTGTATTTTTATTGCCTGTGTACCTGTCATACATATCTCCTTCCTTGATGACAGAGCTATCTTTATTTGCATCCCTGGCCCTTAAAATACTGTTTAAAAAATAGATGTCTCACAAATGTTTACTAAGTTGCCTTCCTCAAAATCCCAAAACATTCTGCCTCAGTGAATCATTTACTAAACCCCCAGGTAATTTAAACCCCAATCTTTAAAATGTACAATAATGGATATGATAGGTGGGTTAAACAATCAGGAGGAGAAAATGATGAATCAAGGGTTCTAGAGCACATGGGATAGGGAGGAGGTGGGGGGCAGAACGTAAGTGGGTATTAACAAATCCAGGGAAAGAGAACAACAAGAGATATACAATCGATGGCCAGGAGGGTGCAGGATGCTTGGTAGGGCTTGACCAAGGGCAATGTAACTGAAAGGAATTACTGAAAACCGATCAAACATGACAGTGAGACAAGAAGAAAGTAAAAGGAAATAGAGGAAAGAACTAGGAGGCAAAGGGCATTTATAGAGGTCTAAATACAGACATGTACATATGCAAAATACTGATATATAATAAGAGAAATAAATCTATGAACATATATTTATATGTGAAGTGTCAAAGTAGCATATGTACATTGGACCTCTATTCAACTACTCCCTCAATGCAAGAACACTTTATTCTAATGACCTGGCATTCTGTGATGCTCACCAGACGATCACTGAAAACAAAGTGGGTACATAAGCAAATGTGGTGAAGAAAGCTGATAGTGCCCGGCTATCAAAAGATATAGTATCTGGGGTCTTAAAGGCTTGAAGTTAAACAAGTGGCCATCAAGCTGAGCAGCAAAATAGTCCACATGGTAAAAGCACATCAACCTGTGTGATCATGAGGTGTCGATAGGATCAGGTATCAGGCATCAAAGACCCAGGACAAAAGAGTCATATCATTGGGAATGAGGGGGAGTGTAGAGTAGAGACCCAAAGTCCATCTGTAGGCAACTAGGCATTTCCTTACAGAAGGATGGTGGAGGAGACAAGCCAGTCAGTGTAGCACCAATGAAACATACAACCTCCCTCTCATTCTTTAATGCTACCTCCCTGCCCACTATTAATATACCAATTCTACCTTACAAATCTCACTAGACCAGAGCATGCACATAGGTGCAGATAAGAGATGGAAACACAGGAAATCTAGGACAGGTAAACCCTTAGGTCCAATAATGAGAGTAGCAATACCATGAGGGTAAGGGGAAGATGGGGGGAAACCAATCACAATGATCTATATATAAGCCCTTTCAAGGGGGATGGACAACAGAAAATTTGGTAAAGGAAGACATCGATCAGTGTAAGATATGCAGAAATACCAATACCTTATGAATTATCAAAGGTTTGTGAGGCAGGAATGGTGGGGCAGGGAAAAAAGGAGAAGCTGATACCAAAGGCACAAGTCGAAAATGTTCAAAAAATGATGATGGCAATAAATGTACAAATGTGCTTAATGCAATGGATGGATGGATGAATTGTGATAAGAACTGTATGAGCTCCCAATAAAGTGATTAAGAAAAAAAATTTTTTAATGTAGTATAATAAAGACATCTCATAATAATTGATTTTTGTTTTTTTTTCTTTTTTTGTTTGTTTTTGGGGCATCACTGCCCTCTGGTGATGGGAGTAGGAGCCCAGCCTCGCTACTGGCTTTGAACCTCCAACCCAGTGGGCTGCAGTCCCGCGCACAACCACTATGCCACCGGGGCTCAGCCCCAAATAATGGATTTTTAAAAGTCACATTAGAAGCTAGCTTTCTCTAAAAATAAATTATAAGAGAGTAGTTTCATACTTAATATATCTATTTCAGTCTCATGAAACTTGATAATGCTATATTCTCAAACTGTCATAGGCATGGTACTTCATACATCAGTCAAGACTAGCATAAACAAAGAACATTTTTATATAGGAAAACATTTGGCTGAGCCTCAGTGGCTTAAGTGTTTTAGTGCAGGCCCGTGGGCTTGGCGGTTCAAATCCAGCAGGCGGCTCTCAGGAGCAGCGCTGGGTAGTTCCCACGACCACCAAAAGGCAGTGATGCTCGCCCCCTCCAAAAAAAGAAAATATTCGATACCTGTTTACATTCCACTGTGTAAATAAAATTTAAAATGCAGCCTTGAAATTCAATGTTCTTATGAAGCGAGAGCAGTGGGTACTACTGGTCTGAAGAAAGTTAAAGAGGTATCATGGGTTTGACTGCTGCTCAAAAAGATAGGCAGGCACACCCAAAAGCTCCCTAAGGAGTAAGAGCAGGTAATCTGTTTTGCATCATGCTTCTAGTCCATTAAGTCCTCCAGCTATGGAGCAGTTCTATCAGATGATGTCACCAAGAGTTGGAATTGACTCAACAGCATGACAATCACTAGGGACTAAGGAAATAGTCGCTGATGGATAACGTGACTTTGATAACACATGACCTTGATAATGTGACTTTGAGCACACAATCTTACCTCTGCGGAATTCAGTTCCTTTAGTAGATAACTCATATTTCACTAGCTCTTGACCCTTCAAAAGTGGTTCTAGTTCTTCAACTATGTCCTGTCTTGTGTCCCATCTTATCTGCCTTAAGCCAAAGCTCTCCAGTCTCCAAAGTTTTGGTTCATGGCAAAGTGAATATGTTTAACCCTCTTTGCAGTTAGCCTCAAAAATGACATCAAATAGGTACTGCTTATGCCACCAAAATCTTGAATTCTTAATAAAGTAGATCCTTCAGTTTCTATTTGCAGGGACAGGGAAAGTCCTATGGTCTAAGGTAAAGCCAAATATAAACAAAATATTAGAAAACTTCCTATCACTCCATCCCTTCCAAAGACCAGCACTTTCATATGGCCAAACTCAATATTCCTGGCTACTTTTGCCCTTTGGAGAAGTCCTCTCCCAATTTTTCAGGAACAAGATTTGACAGTGCCCAAACTACAGGACGGTCGAATGTTCTCTCAAACCGGGGCTCTTCAATGCTTATGAATGGAGGTGCTAAGAAGAGATGTTCTAGAAGAAAGGCCCCATCCAGTTCCTGGCTAATCAGCTGGCTTACAAACTAAAAGCCAGAGGAACCCAGAAGCAGACATTCTTTTACTTTACAAGGAACACTATGAATGTGTATCTGCCGTAGGAATGCACAAGAGACTCTTTGTTCTGCCCCCCTCAGGGATGTGCACAGTGACTCACTCAAAACTGACTCAAGTACAATGGTGCTCTTTAGCCAACCCTCCCCACAAAATACATTGAAATTCAATGTTCTTATGAAATTGTACAACCTGTACAAGTAGACATTTCAAGGCCATTCTAAATTCTGGAAACAAATTAATAAATGATATAATACTCAAGTTTACATTTTTCCAAGCCTCGCTAGGGCCCACTTTAACAATAGTAACAAAAGACGTAATTAAAACAAAAAGAATTCCTAATATGTGGGCATGTAACACATAGCTGAATATGAGATTTCTGCCCCCAAAAGTTTTAAATGATACTGTGAAACATTTAAAATGGTGTTTGTCTCTGCTTCTCTGTGAAATTTTCTGCAAATATGTCTAGCGTCAGATGGAAAAGGACTTCCTGTTGCGAAAATAACCAAATTTTCTCCAGCTGAAGAAATTATTTTTGAAAAGCCACCAGGTAAAACACAGAGTTGCATACGGTTATTGTACATTATTCATATTTTAATGAAAATACTAAAAAGAAATAGTCTCATTACCAAAAACTATCATTTTATCTGGCAATAAATAGAAACCTCTACTAGAATTTTAAGGAAACAGCATTTTCCACATTCCTTTTTTTAATCTAAGGTAACTTACAAATATTTGAATATGAGTAGAAATCAGCTCATTTGCAGTGATTATTATTATTATATAACGAATTATCGCATGACAGCCTTATGGCCTAGTAAGGGAAATAATCAGGCAATGTTAACAAGGTATGTTAGAGGATGACACAAAGTATCTTGAGAAGGGAGACGAGAAGGAAGGTGAGGAAGAGCATAAACTGCAAAGAGAGCATTGGAGATTAGACAGCGGTGATGAGTTTGTAAAAGCCACGCCAGTTGTTGGCTTTCTAGACAAGCTAGTATGGGAGCGACTTCAAAAAGTTGGTAGAAAAATGAAAGTTAGAGATACTAGCATTTGCCCACACACTTTTAGAAGGTCCCTCAAATGTATGGCCATCATTTATTAGGCGATCGTTGTTGTTGTTAGGTTCCGCTGAGTCGGCCCCAACTGACAGCAAACCTATGAACAGCAGAAAGAAACTGCCTGGTGCCGCACCACCTTCACAATTGACCTCATGTTTGAGCCACTGTTGGAGCAGCCACTCAGACAAGTATTTGTGATCATTAAAAGACACGCATTTTACAAAATGCATATTATTTGTTTTAACAACAGTCCCCCAAAGATCTTTATCTTTATCTTAAGGAAAACATTCATTAAGTCTTAAAGAAAACAAACACAAAAACAAAGATACATCAATTGGATGAAGTAGGCACTGGAACACACAGCAAGACTTAATAGGACAATAGTTGATGGAAACCCCGAAATATGGGTTTGCCATTTTAGGAGTAAACATTTATTAAGTCTTTAAAAAAAATCATTTTATTGGGAGCTCTTACAGTTCTTCTAACAATCTATACCTTCATAGAGTCGAGCACATTTGTACACATGTTGCCATTATCGTTTTCAAAACTATTTTTCAACTTGACCCCTTGTATCAGCTCATTTATGTTCTCCTTCCCCCAACCTCCCACCCTTATGAACCATTGATAAATTATTATTATTTTCATATCTTACACAGTCCACTTTCTCCCTTCCCCAAAGTTTTTGTTTGTCACCCTGGGTGGAGCAGGAGTTTTGGGTTGACGATTGAAATCAGTTCCCCCTTTCTCCCCTACCCTCTTGGTATCGCTTCCATTATTGTTCCTGAGAAGTTTATCTGTCCTGGATTCCATGTGTCCAGAGCTCCAATCTAGCCAGATTTGTATGACAGAACTGGGGTCATGTTAGTGTGGGGTGGGGAGGCTGGGGTTGGGGGGGGGGTGAGAAGGGGCGAGAACATTAAAGAACTGGAGGAATAGGTGTTTTGTAGGTGCGATACTGTACCCTGACTGGCGTGATTCTTTCTTGTGACCCTTCTGTGAAAGTATATCCAATTGTGTACAAATGGGTTTTGGATCTCCTCTCTGAAACCCCTCTTTGGCATCGATTAAGATTGTTTTATGTCTTCTGATCCCTGACATCTGATTGTGTTGACATTTCATGATCACATTGGCTGGTATGCTTTTTCCATGCAGGCTTTGTTACTTCCCAACTAGATAGTTTCTTGTTCAACTTCAACCCTTTAAGGTCCCAGGTGCAATATCTTTTGATAACTAAGAACCATCAGCTTTCTTCAGTACATTTGCTTAAGCACCAATTTTGTTTTCAGGGATTGCATCGGGAAGGTAAGCATCACAGAATGCCAGGTTATTAGACTAGAGTGTTCTTGCATTGAATACTTGAGCAAAGGCCTAAAGTCCCCATATATTTACATACAAATGGCCTTTGCCTCCTAGCTCTTTCCTCTATTTCTTTTTTTTTGGGAGGGGGGCACCACTGCCCTCTGGTGGTGGTGGGAGCTACCCAGCCTTGCTCCTGGAGAGTTGCCACTGGATTTGAGCCACTAAGCCAGTGGGCCGCAGTCCCGCACTCAACCACTACACCACTTGGGCTCAGTCCTCTTTCTTCTATTTCTATACATGTTAATGGATTAAATATATTAAAGACTTGTGCAATCATCACCACAATCAATATTAGAACACTTTCTTCATTCATATAATAATTATTAATTCTACATTTTCTTTCAACCTGCCCTGCCATAAAATAAGAAATTATTAAGCCAATTACTGTTGTTATAGATTTATCTATCGTGGATTCACATAAACAAAAGCATACCAAAAAAATTAACAACGTGAAACAGAAAAAAATCAATCTAAAAGAAGGTAGCAAATAATAAGAATTGGAACAAATTTTAAGTGGGTCAAAAAGGAGAACAAAGGATGTTGGTAGGTGTCAAGTCACTTCAAAGTTACAGCAACCCTATCCACAACAGAAGGAAACACTGTGCCATCTCATAGCTGTTCTTGTATTAGAGCCCATTGTTACAGTCACAGTGCAGCCACAAATAATAAAGTATTAAAATTTACCCTATCTACATCTGCCTTAATCCACTTTGCAATACACTTTGTCTGTTAGCCACACTATTCCCTGGGTCAATGGTCAGAGGGGATTCTCTCGAAGCTTATTAAACTTCAGGATTCTGTAAATAGATTTTTTTGGCTTTCAGTAACATCTTTAGCTTTCTGCAGCAATATATTTATTTTTACTTACACTCTATTATGGGTCTGAAGGAAATGAAAGACAATGAATAAGACTAGTCAGTAAAAATTAAGACAAGTTGTTGAATGAGATTTCTTAAGATATAAAGTCAGAAACTGTAATGAACAACACTTTTAATACATGAGAGCTGTGTATATTTCTAAAGATTGTGTTATTTAATGTATTTGTTGCCATCTAGTAAATACAAATCATAATGTTAATTATTTGAAGGTAGAGAGCTTCAACTTAAGAATAATTAGCTCTTATATCATGTTCTGGCTTGATATTCCACTTCAGGAAGGGAACAGAAAAGATACCGGATCTATACTAAAATGAAGCAAAGAATTTAGGTGCTGCCTGCCTATCAGATAAAATGGCATCTGGAGTCTTAAAGGCATTTCTCCAAACAAGCAGTCATTTAAGAGAGATGTCAACCAAGTCCACATGGAAGAAGCATACCATCATCAGGCACCAAAAGATTGAAATCCAAATAATCCAAAGTCGAAGTATCAGAGTCTAAATTGCGAGAGACCGATGTGCAAAAGGTTATGGATGACAGTTTATGGAACTACATAAGATATTTGTAGAATTCCACCCTATCTAAAATCGAGGAATGGGAAGGAAGGGTTCACTACACAGTGTGCTTGGAAGAGATGAGTATAGGAATCTGACTTGAACAGTTAAAATTTTATCAGTAGATTCCCCATATGACAAAGGCTGGACCTGATCTGGTTCTCAAAATTTATGTATTTTTGGTTTGTATTGTTTGTTCACATTAGTAGAGTATATCTCAGAAGTGTGTCATTGAAGGCCACCCTCTTGGAATTATTACATGCATTTCCATTTTGATATATGAAACCCACAACTGATGAACTTATTAAGTACAGCAAGTAAAATAAGGATTTCGGGGGAAGTGGAGCACAGGGTGAGGGGTGGGGGTAAAAGGAAGATGATGTTAAGGAGTCCATGTAGAAAAAGAATAATTTTAAAAAAATTATTTGACGGTACAAAGAGGAACATATTTCTCTCAAAATAAGAAAATTTTAAGGAGCTCGGTACATAGGGTCAATATGAATCAGAACTGACTCAACAGAAGTGGGTATAAGGTACAGAAGAAGGGTTAGAGAAAGAATGACATTGAATATGGACTTAGTGGAGAAGCAGTCAAGTTAAAAGCCACAATTTTGACTGGCTTCTCTAAGCAAGAGTTCCTCTAAATAAGGACTTCTCTAAGTAATTGCAGAATAACGCCTCAAAGTGAGTAAATTAATAATTTTTGCTGTTTTAGGCCACAAAGCTTCCCACAGTACAGAAAAGTCTAAAATGTTCCAGAAGAACCCTGTAACCTGGCAAAGTAAACCTTGTGGTTAGCAGCTCAACTTGTAACCCACTATTCCACTACTAAAAATTCCCCAAGGTGCCAGAGTAGAGCTACTGGGTAAGCACTGGACTACTAACCACGAGGCCCACAGCTCAAACCCAGTCAGCTGCTCCACAGGACAACGTTGGGGCTATCTGTTTCTGTGAATAGTCACAGGGTCAGAAATTTTATTTATGGTTGTTATGTGACTCGAAGGTAGGAAGCTTTTGGTTTGTTTGTTTTTTAAAGGCTTCTTCACCTAGCTAATGAGTACGCCTTCCTTCTCCACTTCTTCCCCAATACCCAACCTTTCCCAACTTACATTCTTATAATAATAAGGACTTGAGTTTGGCTCTGTAATGTCTACTTCTAGTTTCCATGAAGATGCAGTCTTGACGATGCAGTCTTGATGTTTCAGAACAGACCATTTGGTCTTAGGTTGTCTGGAAACTTCCTGAGAAGTAGTGAATGTGTGGAGGGAAGAGAGAGACCTGTGTAAATAAGACTGATGTTTCCCAGTAGTCTGGAAACTGTGTGACCAACATTTTTTTCAAATACTTCAAAGCATTTTTGTGTTGTATTTTCATAAAAAAACTTGTGATGTTGGTTTTTTAAAAAAAGGATCTTTCAATCAACCCAACCGATATCAGGATGATCATAGGTAAATTAACATGGGATTATAAGTACGGTTTCAAAAGGAGGGCATTATAAAGTGACAGAATTTGTTTTGCTTCTATTCAAAGATCAGGATCCCCCATAAAAAATTTTGGCTCATCACAGGTTCAATTATAACCAGAATATATTTCAATGTCTCTCGAAGACAGCCCCGAACTACTAAGTATTTACTCTGTAAAACACTATAAATCTGAAAAACTCAGGGAGAGCCAACTAAAGCATTTCATTACACTTCGACATAAACCCCAAAATCAAAGTGGCTACTACTGAGTCAATGCCGATGCAGTGACCTTACAGGACTGGTTGGAACTGCACCAGTGAATTTCCAAGACTGGAACTCTTTTTTTTTTTTTTTAATTAAATACTTTTCTTTTCTTTTTTTTTTTTAATTAATTTATTTTTTTAATTCATTTTATTGGGGACTCATACAGCACTCATCATATTGTATACATACATACATACATACATATGTTGTGTCAGTAGTTACCTCTTTTCTGGGATGGGGTGGGGTACTTTTTTTTTTTTTTGATTTGTGAGAAGTAAGCCAATTTTATAGGGCAAGCAAGTTTAGGCAATTAGCATATCGTGATCTTCAAAATTAACAAGTGAATGGCAGCACAGTTGCAAGTCTGGCTTCAATTAAATACTTTTCTTGGGGGCTCTTGACTGTAACTCTTTACAGGAAGAGGAAGCCCTGTCTATCTCCTGAGGGGCAGTCGGTGGCTTTGAACTACTAACATAGCAGAGCCAAGTGCAACGTGTGATCACTATGCCACTAGGGCTCCCTACTTTAACGTAAAGAAAACAAAAATCTTCATAACTGGACTAATTCACAACATCCTGATACATGTAGAAAAGACTGACGTTGTCAAGGATTTCACTTGTCTTGGATCCATAGTCACCACTCATGAAAATAGCAGTCAAGAAAACAAATGACAACTGCAGACACTGGGACAATCTAGTGAACAAGACCTCTTAATTGAAGTGTGGAAGAGGGGGAATGTGCAACTGAGGACTGATTACCTCAAATGCCTGTGAAAAATGGAAATTTAATTAAGACCACCAAAGAAGAACCGATGCATTTGCATTATGGTGCCAGGGAAGACCACTGAAAGTGCTGTGGATTGCCAGAATAACCAAGTTTATCTTGACACCCTGGTGGCATAATGGTTATTTGATAGGCCTTGATCTGCAAGGTCAGCAGTTCACGCTACCAGCTAACTGGAGAAAGACAGCTGGAGCTCGGGGTTTTCTACTCCCAGAAGCAGTTACAGGCTCAGAAAGGCCCAGGGGAAGTTCGACCCTGTCACACAGGGTCACTATGAGTCAGCATGAACTTGATGGCAGGTGTGCTTGTTTATTTGTTAGTTTGTGTACTGAAGCACAGTCAGTGCGCTCCATACAAGTAAAGAAGGTGAGGCCATTCCATATTTGGGACATGGCTCAGGAGTGCTAAACCCTGGAAAAATACATCACGCTTGGTTAAGTAGAGAGTCAGTTTTTAAAACAAGGAAACACTCAAAGAGATGGGCTGACACTGACTACAACAATGAACTCAAACACCACAATGGGCTGTATGGCACAAGACGGGGCAGGATCACAACAAACGTGGACTGACTTAATGGCACCCACCCCCATCAACAAGACACAAGTCAATCTAACAGCCTCCGCGCATACCCATTACTATAGAAAACTCTCCTAAATCAGGAAAAACCTGCACCCCGAAATCTAAATAATACAAACATGCAAAGCTAGGAGGTCGGAGCTATGTGGCTGTAATAAGTCTTCAGATTAAATGGCTGCCTTTAATCTGATGCAGTCGTATGAGTCAAATTCCAAAAGTTTTCAATCGAAGCACGAAACATTGTAAAACACCTAACAGGCAGTCTGAAAGGGCCTTTCCAGATTATTCTGTAAGCACGCATTATACACCTCAGAATTCATTTTCGGACTGGACGCAAAGCCGCCGATTAACTTTTGACATTTTTACCGTTTTTTAAATCAAAACGAACTCACGGCCTACGACTGAATTCCGACTCACAGCGACCCCCTTGGGCACAGGGGAACTGCCCCATCACGTTCCCCAGACTGCCTCCCCGTCCTCCAGCGGAGCGCCGGCGGGTCTGGGCTTGTGGGTTGGGGACGCCAACTTTTCGGTCTGCCAACCGAGCTCTCTGACAACGGTGCCACCAGGGCCCCTGATTTCAGGCCCTGGTAAACTTACAATCTCGACTTCACTTTGCGAAGTCTTCCTGAATGCCCTTCAAGTACGCCGCACTTCGAGAGCCACAATGTACCGGCAGAAAGTCAAGAAGCACTGACAGCACTTTCTTATCAAAGAAATTCGGAAGCGCCGGCCAAGGAAGTGTGCCCCGGGAAAGCAGCACGGCAGGCAGGAAAGGTGGAGCGCCACTTCAGTGCCCCACCCGCGAGAAGGGCCCCGGTGAAGACTGGGGGGCACAAGTCAGCAGCAGGTGCGAGGTTCTGGCACCGAGACAGGCGCCGCGGGCTGCGGAGCGACAGAGGGATGTTATGCGCTGGACGCCAGGACGCGCGCCGGGGTCCAGCGACCTTACCTCGGGGGTCCGCTCCGGAGGCTTCTTCTTCAGCGCCTGCCTAGTGCCGGAGTCCACGGGTGAGTTCATGGCCGCAGCCCCGGCCGCCTGGCTTCCCAGCCTCACCTTCCGCCCATCCAAACACCCATTCACCCTAGCTCCAGAGGGGGTCTGCTTCTGAAGAAGAGAACATACGAGCGTCTCGGGGTCAGCGTTCAAGCAAACACTCCTTCACAACGCCCGCCCTGGGTTTTAGCCCACGCGCGACTGGCCAGAAAGAAGCCCGCGCGGGCGGGCGGGGGGGCGGGGGGCCTTGGGATCGTGAATGGGCGAGTGCGCATGCTCAACGCGCGCACGCAAACGGGCGCCTTAGAGTGGCTCTCGTCCACAGTGACGTAAGAATTGGGCGGTTCCGGTTAAAACCTTTCCCAACCCCTTGCATGAGACTTAATCCTATGTCGCGAGACTTCGTCTCGAGATCACGTCACGTGATCGCCTGCAAAGTTGTGGCTTCGGCTGCTCCAGCTTCCGGAAGGAGGGGACGGGCCGGAAACCACTGTGGGTTTGAGAAGGAGTCGTTTGTAGAGGCAGACGTGGAGGAAAGGGTTTTGGTGAAGGAAACTGTTGTTGCTGAGATCCGGAAGCCCTGGGCGTGACCAAGACTTAAAGATCGAGCCCACGTTTACACGCACGGGGGAAGTTGAAGCTACCGATCCGCAGAGTAAGGCAGTTTATGTACTTTCCCCTGATTGCTTCTACTGGAAAGAACCTCTTTTTTTGTGTTTTTTTTTGGGGGGGGCATCACTGCCCCCAGGTGGTGGGAATAGGAGGCCCAGCCTTTGCTCCTGTGAGCTGGAATCGAACCTCCGTCCCCGTGGGCCGCAGTCCCGCGCACAACCACTACGCCACCGGGGCTCAGCCCTACAAAGAATCTCTTGCGAAAGCGGCCGCCCGAAAAGGGCTCGTTCTGCCCAGAACAGACGCCAGAGAATCAGAACAGAGAATGCACGTTCGCGGCATTGAATAGGTGGGCGGCCTCAGTACCTGCTGATTACTGAACCGTTTCCGTTCAGGTCAGCACCGTTTCCACAGAACCAAGAAAATTTGAGAACCAATGTTCAGGGAAGCTCCTCCCTCCCCCCTCCCCTCTCCCCCGTCCACCCCTTCCTCCGACCAGGCATTTCTATTGAGGTGATTTGGACTCTGGAGTGGCAACCTTAGCGATGCATTTTGCATTATACTCTGTTTCCCAATAGCCTGAACAAAGCCAATTTTCATTTTGGTGGTCCAAAAACAGAGCACTCCAAGGGGGAGTCTTTAAGCTTGCCAGTTAAGACCACCGATGTAATTTCCGCTTCCAGCATTCGGAATCGCACTGCTCACATTGGAGATAACTCAGGCACGTCCTTCTCACTGAACTTTCCAAGTCTCTCACAGCAATTCGCACAGTTCACTAAATAGCTAAAAATTATTTGACAAGCTTTTCAAATACTGATTCACAGTGATTGTATGACACAGCAAGAGTTCATTCATTTAAGTAATAAAAGGTAAAGGTTAGTTCAGGCTGTAAGACTGTTTATTGTAGCTGATGTTAATAGGGTTGTTTCCACTGGGCCTTCGTTTTGCCCAAACCGAGTTTTTTGAGTATAAGGACAAAAACTTTATCAGGGAAGTTGTGGCTTTGCCCCTCTATGAAAAAAGTAAATTAAATGTGAAAAGATAACTTTGTGTAACTGATGATCCATTTTTGTTCATTTTTAAGCATAGCCACAGGGTGGGCCCAGGATCACAGATTAAGCCATTCTTCAAGGACCAAGTTCAGAGCTTTATCAGTACTTTGAAAGATGAAAAACATCTGCTGATTAGGTAATGAAAGTGTGATGATCATGCACTTGAAATTTTAAGGTCAGACCAGAAAATTAAATAATTCATGGGCGGCATTTAGTTGCCTACACAATTCAGGCATTGTTAATGTTACTATACCTCTAGGATATTAAGTTATTTCTGTAAACCCCTTCATTCGTTCTTGAACAATATGATGGTTATTTCATCTCATGCCATTTTCCCATTTATAACAATTCAGGAATATGAACTCTCACAAACAGCTGATTTGTGAAAAACACTTAAATAAGTAAAGCTGACATCTCACACACTCTGTGGTCGCACAGTTCTGCATGCGAACCTGAACATAGACCAAGAGGCAGTTGTTGGAATAGAACAAGGGATACTGCTTGGCTTAAAAGTAGAAAAGGCAGTGACTGTTCCTGGTATTGATTGCTTTGTTAGTTGTACAAGGCAATCACGGAGTCACACACATGAAAACATGGTTCCTGCCAACAGGGTCTGTATAGTGATCAGATTTTCTGTGCGATGGTTCCAGGAATATTTGAAAAACATAAGTAGGAAAGGTTGCATCTATAGCCATACTTAACTCAATATGTATGCTAAGCAAATAATCTTGAGAAGCTGGATTATACAAGGAATCTGGGATTCCATATTAGAGGGTTAAAAACTTGTGATACAGATAGAACCTTGCTTTATGAAAGGTTATCATGCATTATACATTAACATAAAGACAAAAACTGTCAGAATCAGACCAATAAGCAACATCATAAAAAAATACTAGCAGGAACATGAAATCAAATGACATACTGTATTTTTAAAATGTTCAAAAGCAAAGATGTCACTTGAGGGCTAAGGTACCGTTAATCCAAGCCAAGAATTTTTCTTCAACCCATGTGCATGCAAAAGCTGGACAACGAATATGGAAGCCTTTAAGAGAACTGATGCCTTTAAGATGGTGTTGAAGAACATGGGCAAACCTATCTTGGAAGAAGTACATATTAGGGTGCCTCAAAAAGCTAAGTGAAAAAATAGAATCGAAAGGTAACAAAAGTTTTCAACATACTTTTTGAAATCTCCTTGTACAAAGCGTGGGGAACTTTTATTTCACTTACTTTGGACATAGACATAGTATCAGAAAGGACCAATTCCTGAAGCGTGTCATGCTTAGTGAAAAGCCAGTGAAAATGAAAAGCTAATTAATGTAATGGATTCTCACAGTGGCTACAACAATGGACTTTGGAAATGATGGTGAACTGAAGAGACCAGGGAAAGTTGCATTCTTTTGTGCATGGAATCGTTATGAGTCAGACCCAAACTTGATGGCACCTAACAAGGTAACATTAGTCCACACTTTGAGGTATGCTCAAAAGAATGTCTGTGTAGATCAGAAAAGATCAAGGAGAATGTTCACTGATTGGACGTCTATGTGGATATTCTATCTCAGACAGCATTGCACTTCAAGATAGACCTTGAAATGTCCTTTTGAAAATGAAAATGGCATTTCTCTTAAATTTGTCATTCTCATCATCGTAAACCGTGAGTATCTGAGAATGGCCAATACCAGTCCATTTCAACTTATGCTCAGAATATCAATCTATACATTCATTTTTGACAACTTCCAATTTTCCTGGATTCATACTTCATACATTACAAATTTGAATGATTAATGTTTGAAACAGTGCCTTCTTGCTTTTAATCAGGTCCAGTAACAAGTGAAGCAACCCAGGGATTGTCTTTATGGTCATGTCTACTTAAGGAAGAAGACTCTTCCTCAATTACTTTTTAACGCATTCCTACTTAACGGGCTCATCTTCTGGCAGTATCTCTGACAATGTTCTGCTAGTATTCATAAGATTTTCAGTATCTAATAATGCTCCCTCACTACTCATAATGTTTTCGGTGGCTAGTTCCTCAGAAGTGGACAGCTTAATCCTATTTCATAATCAGTTGTCTGGAAGGTCTGCTGAAACATGTCTACTTTGGGTGCCCTTCCTGGTATATGAAAACCAGTGGTATAGGTTTCAGCTTCACAGCAACATGCAAGCCACAACAGTATGAAAAACTGACAGACAAGTGATGGCTTCAACAAATGGTGCTTATAAAAGTAGGTGTCCAGCTACAGAAGAAAAACAGGGTTCATAGCACATACACATAAAAATGAACTCCTCAAAGACCTAAATGAAACACTAGAACTATAAAGATCATCAATGAAAAAAGACAAACTTAAGAGCCCTAATACATGGCATCAAATCTAAACAACACACACAGCTGTAAACACGTGACTTGGACTTCCTAAACAAAAGACACATATGGGCACCAACAGACTATCAAGAGAGTAAAAAAAGATCCCACAGACTTGTGGTGGGGTTGTGGCAAATTAGACAATGGACTGATCTCTAAAAGTTATATAAAAAAACATTAGCAAGTAAAAGACAAAACAGTTGAACTGAAAACTGGGCCAAAAATATTAAGACAATTCACCAAAGTAGAAATCCAGGTGGCTAGCAAATGTGAAAAAATACTCTTGATGACCAGCCACCCAAGAGATGACAATTAAAATAATTATGAAATACCACCCCACTGCAAGAAGAGTAGAGGAGATAACCCTTTGAAGAAATGGGAAAAAGAAAAGTTTCACTAGGGAGGAGGTCCATATGGCTAATAAACGCATGAGAAAATGCTCCCGCTCACTAGCCATTAGAGAAATGCAGATCAAGATAACCATGAGATATCACCTAACACCCTTGAAGCTAGCCCAGATAAGAAAATCAGAGTACAACAAATGCTGGAGGGGATGTGGTTAAATAGGTACACTTCTACATTGTTGGTGGTCCTGTAGATATGTACAGCCACTATGGAAAGCAGTCTGGTTGATAATAATGAAAATGGAAGTTGAGCTGCCCTATGATCCAGCTATCCCATTATTGGGCATATATCCAGAAGAGACAAGAAATTAAACCACAGCCAGTGGTATGCACACCAATGTTTATTGCAGCACAATTCACAATCGCAAAGAGTTGGAAACAATCTAAATTTACATCAGTAGATGAATGGATCAACAAACTCTGGCACATACACACAATGGAATACTATGCCTCTCTCAAAAGCTCTGACGAGCTCATGAAACACATCTCTGCGTGGGAAGAACTGGAGGAAATTATACTAAGTGAAGTCACTTAATCACAAAAAGATAAATACTGCATGAGCCCCCTGAGCTAAGTAGAAACAGTATGGTGAGTATAAAAGAGAAGACTCCTATACCATAATAGTTGGTCCAAGATGTAGGGTAAGGGGAGGAGGGAGGACCAAACCCAGGGAGGTACATGTTGGGTGCAACACAGTAATGGGAGAAAGATGAGGGTGTGGAGTGCATAGGAAGATAAAAGGGGGTTCAAAAGTGAAAGGATAACAGAGGGAGCGGGGCATTCCACCCAGAGTGGATGACTGGTTCCTACCACGAAGCACCTAATCATGACGACAACCTTGACGCGTGGAAGGATGCAAGAAGAGAGAGAGAGCTGCAGAGCCAGATGCAACCAGAGTCAGATGGACTTCTTTCCTAGTGGGCGTGGCTGATAACAGACTGGGGGAGGGGCCATCATGCCACACCCACAGAGACTAAGACAAGAAGGGAGGAAGAGGAAGAGAGCTGGTCCAAGCTCCATGCCGACACATGATGCTCAGAGGAATACATCCCTCTGGAGACCCAATGCGCCACAGAAAGGACTGGGCAAACAGTGATTCCTGCGGACACGAAGGAGGGTTGGAGAAGGGGGTGTGGACAAACATGGATGGGGGTGGGGGAGCAACAAGTGGCCTGGAATCGATGGAAAGGTGGGTGTGGGAGGCCTGGTCGGGAGTAAGCAAGGACAATGAATCTATGAGGAAGCACTGAAACACCAATGAAGGTGGAACATGATGGTGGGACAGGAGGGAGATGGAAGGAAATAGAGGGAAGAGCTAGAGGGCAAAGAGCACTTGCAGAGGTCTAAACATAGGTATGTCCATACATATATACAACTATCTAGTACAAGGTGGGAATAAGTTTAACATTTCTATAGGTCAAGTACTATAGTAGCAAAGTGGACCTTGGGCCCCCACCCTGGTGCTCCCTCAATGCAAGAATACTGTTATATGAATCTTGTATTCATCGAGGTTCACTGGCCCAACACGATCACTGAAGTAAAATGCGTGTACAAGCATATGTGGTGAAGGAAGCTGATGGTGCTCAGCCATCATAGGATGTATCGTCTGGGGTCTTAAAAGCCTGAAAATAAACAATAGACCATTTACTTGGGAAGATACCACAGCGACACAGAAGAAACCTAACAGCCAGCGTGACCACACGGTGGTGGAAGGTCTAGGCAAAACACACATATCACTGTGCTCATTGAAGGCATGTGTAGACCATATGTGTAGTCAAAGGAGAAGCTCATTTGCCTGTGCAATCATGAGGTGCTGAAACAATCTGGCAACAGGCATCAAAAACTAAAATCAATGGGCCAATTGACTCCTGATATCGCAGAAGACAAATGGATACAGAGGCAAACAGAGTAGGAGAAACAATGGTGCCCAGCTACCAAATGACTGAATGTCTGGACTCTCAAAAGACTTGGAGATAATCGAGTCACCATTCAGTACAGAAACAGCAAAGTCCACATGGAAGAAGCACACCAGCATGTGTGATCAAGAGGGGCCAAAGGGAGCAAGTATTGAGCATCAAAGAACAAGAATCTCATCATTACAAATGAGGGGGAGAACAGGACAGGGGCCTAAGGCCCACTGGTGGGTAATTGGTCACCCCTTTACATGGGAGTCACAGGGAGGAGACAGACCAGTCGAGGGGCAGCCATGCAGTGATGATGCATCCAGATTTCCTCTAGTTCCTGAAGCCTTCCTCCCCCCCAACCATCAAGGTCCCAACTCTATCCCACAAATCCAGATGGGTTGGAGTGGGTTTACTAGTGGAGAGGGGACCTGGGGATGTGGGGAGACAAGATGATTGAGCCCCTTCAGCCCGGTGGTTGGATTGGAGCTGCTGGAGGGGTGGAGAGAGGGCGAGGTAGAGGGAATTCATGCAAGGGTGAATCTCCTCTAAGGATGAGGAATATGAAGAGCCTTGCAGAGGACATTGCAAAGTGAATCGTTGAAAATGCAATGATTTAACAACTTGTAATTTGATTTCTGTTTTTACCTATTTTATATTTGGTCCTGGTTTTTAAGTATTTTCTACTTCCTTTTCTGTTAAGGATTGCCTCTGCTTTATTTTATTATTGTTAGATTTTTTTGGTATGTTTTTGCTTTCATCTCTTATTGTTTTTGCATGTTTTTCTGTATACAAAATCTAGTATAGTACATTGTTAGAGACAACAACTGAACTAATAGTTTCTTGGTGGTATGGCAGAGGAAGCTGGGGGGAATAGGGAGTTAATAACAAGAACAAGAAAGAAAATGTTCTAAAATTGTCTGTGGTAATGATCATGACACTCATAACTGTTGAACTGCATGCTATATGGATTATGTGCCAATAAAATCTTTGTTTAAAAAAAAAAAAGAAATATCACCCCACACTGGCAGGGGGAGCAAATTTTTCAAAAAAGGTGCTGGAAAAGGTATGGCGATTGGAGCCCTCATACACTGATGATGGGGTGAAACTGTACAACTACTACAAAAAGTAGCAAGGTCCTTCCTCAAATGGGAACAGAAATACCATATAAAGCAAAAACCCCTCACGAATGTACTAGGAATGACTCGGAACAAGTCAGGAGAGACCAGTACTCGGATAAAGACATGGTTGGTCGAAGGTTAGCAAGAAAGACGGTCAAGCCTCAACAAGATAGCTTGAAACTGGCTGCAACAATGTGTAGATGGTGCAGGAACAGAATGCTTCGTTCAGGTGTACTTGAGAGGTCACACTAAAGTCAGAGCTGCCTCAACAGCATCTAATAACATCAGAGTTTAGTAATGTGCATTGGATTTGATGTTAACAGCTTCTGTGTAGCTTCATGTGGGTTTCAGGGGATGACTCATTTGCTTTCATAAAATCATTTAAAGAAAATGTCAACTTCTCATTTCTAGTATATATAAGAATACCCTAGAAGCTTTTTGTTTTGTTAGTTTGCTTTTAAGAAAAACATTAGTAGCAGCCAATAATTGTTGGGCACTTGTCCTATACTTGGCAGTCAGCATTTCACTTGATCCTTTTGACAACTTAATGAAGTAGATTGTAGTAAGTTACCAGTACAGAAATTGTGCATTAGAGATGCCTCTATGTGTCTGTGGGGACACAAATGTGTTCTGAAATCAAGGGCATAATGTTACCTAACTGTAAGAAATGAAAGAAAGACCAACATGACACAGCAAATTGACATGTGTATTTATTGCACAAATTTCCCCCTAGAACTGGGAGGTTATTATAATACAAGTGCACATTTGAGAAATGCATATCGAACAGGGAAAAGATATATACATTTTACATATTTGATCATCTGAATAAGTTAGAGAAAGCAGAACACTCTCATAATCAATACATTTACCATAAGTAGGCATTGTATAGAATCTGGGGAGGGGGTTCTGTTTGTATGTTTTTTAGTAAGCAACCCTAGTATATGCCAATTGCATTTGAAATTTTCAAACTCAAAATTAAGACATATTAATAAGAGTCAGGAATAAAACCAGTTAGTTTATATACAAAGAAAATGTACTTTCATTTCTATAATGTAAAAGACCCCTTTTTCATTTTCAGTTGCAACAAACATGTTCTTAATTATATATATATATATATATATATATATATATATATATATATATATATATACAGACACATCTGTCTGTACCAAAAGTAGTAAGCTGAAAAAAATTATTTCCAAACAGGTGAAAACTACACATTCACCACAAGGACCACACTTTAAAGAAATAGCAAATCACTTCTTGGGCTTTGGGGAAGGAAAGAATGACCATGAAGAAGGTAGCAGAACTTACTGAGTCAGAGATTATAAAACCCCTATAAGGATTAATGGTTCCGTAAGAAATGATAGGCCTTTTCCTTCCCAGCAAAGCTTAGTTTTAAAAATTAACAGTAGCATACTAACCCATTCTTTTGATTAAGAACCAAATTTTCTATTAAGGAATTTATTAGAGGTTTCCAATAAATAGGGTTGAAAACAGCTTTGATAATTAGTTTAAAAATTAAAACAATCATAAACAGACATCTGACTCCTTACACATTATTCTGAGCTATAATCAAAATTTCCCCTGGCAGTGAAAATAATGTACAATGACCCACATATGACTGTTTCTGTATTCTGAATTCTGTTGCTGAATGGAATAAAAAATTAGCCAAAGAAAGTATTTCCAGAAACACTCTTTGGCAGTAAGTCATCCACGGGAGACTTATGTATTAGCTGGAATCAGCTGAAAGATCACAGTGGCCAAATTAATTTTGGACACATCAATTCCAGGTTTACATTCCATTAAAGCAACTATTTCTTCTTTGCCTACTTTGAGATCTCTTAAATACACAAAGAAAAAAAAAATATGACCCAACACTAAATTCAATGTCAAAGTTTAAGTAAATGACAGAAATTTCCACTAATTACTGAAAATTTAAATAGCAAGAATGGCTGTGTTACACTTTAAATCTGTTTAGTAATGAATGAGTAGTCGGTACTCATTGCAATTAATCAAGTAAGATGAAAATAATCAATGAAAGCAGAAACCAACTTTTAACATTAAAAGTACCTTGACAAGGTAAGCAAAGAATATACTGTAGTATTCAAGTAAACTGAGGTAGTAGAGCATATTGAAAACTATCTACCCAACTTACTATTTACATTACTTACAAGATTTTGGTTCCATTATTAGCCTTTCATAAAAGCAACACTATAGTATATACAAAGACATTATCAATTGAAGTGCGAAAATTTGTGGAGGTGGGGGTAAAAAAACAGCTTTTGGAAGGAAGGATAGTAAATGCCAGGATTTACAGAAACAAGAGTAACTTTAAAAGTTTAAGAGTTCTGTTAGTGTAAGCTAAATATTTTAAAACAGTGAATTAAATATTTAGCTCCTAGGAATTCAAGAAGGGCTGATACCAAAAGCAAGGGTCTTGGCTACCTGAGCACTTTTGAGGAAAATAGTATTACTTTTGCCAATGCTTTGGTGCAATTTTAAATTCTGATTCTTAGTTTTAAAATTAGACATCAAATATTTAAATATGAATATTTGTAAGAATTAATTTATTGGTATAAACACAACAAATGGTATAAAGTAGTACTCTTAATTTGGGGAACCTATATCCCATGGCCTTAGAAAAGATTTGCTTATATTTTTGAATGTGTTGAACAGAAAAATCACCAGAAAGTAACATTACACACAATTAATACTAGTTTAAAATATATATTAAAAACTTCATATTTACCAATCATGTATTTTACCTTTGCTTTTTTAAAAAATAGATACATATGTACACTTGAGTGGTAACATAACACATATTTACATTTATTATTGAGTTCTTTATTATTAACAGGATGTTAAAATATTTGTTTTTGAGAAGTAGCCAGAAATTAGCTACTTTGAATTGAAATCAACAAGTAATCAGGGTATTTTGATCTTGGTACCTTAAATATAAAAATTAAAAACTAACTGATAAGATAATTTCCAGCCACTGAGTCATGAGAAAGTTGCTATTACAAATTATGTAAATATCATAATGATCATATAAAATTTATCCATGTTACTCATTCTTGTGAACTCTGACGTTTGAATTTTTTTCCCCAAAATTACTTATGCCGCTTTAGTCTCTTGGTTAACAATCTATCGCCCCGAAGCCTAGTCCTACAGAAGAAGTCATGAGATGTTCGGAGTGTGAAGTGCTATACAGGAGCAACAAAGGGACTGACTCATGCAGATGGAAGGTTATCAGAGAAAAGGAAGTATCCCATGCTGGGCCTGCTTCTGTGTTTCTGACTCTAAATTTTTTCCAATATTAATTTCTCAATCTTTAGATATTTTAAAGAAGAATCTGGGCGACATATGGAGAGTGAGTGCTTGCTACAGCAGCCAGAAGAGGAAGATCACTGGATTCAATCCTGAAATAAAGGAGGGGAAAAAACCTCAATGCAGACATTTTAAACTTTAGGACACATCTACTATAGGCAGCGATCTTTAACTTTAGCAGCCAGAGTACCTTAGTCAAGTCAGAAAAGTCAAGAGAACTGGAGAATTTACACATGTTTAATAATAAAAATTAGTGGGTTTTTCCTAAGATAATTGTATAAAGTACATTACACAATGGGTAATCACTATCTTTTCAGTAAGCAAATCTTAGAACCTCAGAGACTCAAAGATAGCCAAAATCATGGATATACGAAGGGGTCTCACTGATACAGTAATGAGCTGTGCATTAGGTCAAGGGGTAGAGTTTGGGAAATACAAGTTAGTACATTAATGTGTACCCACATAGGGGGTTCAGATTTTTCTACTACAGAAGTACTCTAGAAAGTAATGAGGGCTGAGCCCCAGTGGCGTAGTGGTTGTGCGTGGGACTGCGGCCCACTGGGAAGGAGGTTCAATTCCAGCAGCGGCTCCACAAGACCAGAGGCTGGGCCTCCTACTCCCACCACCAGAGGGCAGTGATGCCCCCCCCCAAAAAAAGTAATGAAAGCTTCTAAAATTTTTAAGCATGCCTTCTAACCCAAATTTTTATTTCAAAAAATATTACTGTATGATTTTCTAAGGTTAATATTCATTGCAGCATTTGTCTATAATAGCAAAAACAGAACCAAAAAATAGCAAAAACAAGTGAAATGATCTTAAGTCAATCACGTTATAGAATGCTATACAATCAGATGTGCTTATATGAACAAGTATTCAAGGTATCTTAAAAGGCAAGCTGTATAATGACATATCAAGAGTGTTACTTGGGTATGGGCTGGAACTTGAAAGAAGAAAAAGCTGTTTTTTATTTTATGCCAAAATGGTCTATGAACTACTTTTGGATTTATGTTAATTTTCTCTCTTTCTGTGACACACACACACACACACACACACACACACACACATATACACACACCCCTTTACCAACCCCTCTCAAAAAAAAAACATTCTCGATTCACTCTATTATTTCTCAAGCCAAAACCTTTATCAGGACTTGAGCCACAGAGTGGTGTTAAAACGTTTCAGAGGGAACTAGAAAAGACCTGTAGTCTCAATTTCTTACTTGTTCTACTCATGTGCAACATCTGGCCTATTTAAATTTCACAGCCATCCATTTCCAATCTGAGTGCTATTATTTGTACATTACTGGGTGACAATAAGAACTAAACTATATTAGTGAAAAAATTTAACTTGGTTTCCGATATACACAGTAGATTCTCACTGATGTTGGCTTCTTCTCTCAATAAAAGCATGATGATAAGAGTTTTAATTTGCGGGGCTGAGCCCCAGTGACGTAGGTGGTTCAAATCCAGCAACAGCTCTCCAGGAGCATGGCTAGGCCTCTTACTCCCACCAGAGGGCAGTGATGTCCCCCCCCCAAAAAAAAAGTTTTAATTTGCTTTTTTAACTAGCATTTCAAAAAAAGGCATACACAAATACACACGCATACACACACGAAAAATGCCCACTGAACATAAAGACAAGAAAAGTGTGCATGTGCATGCGTGTGCACACACCACCCCCACACCCCACTGCTGGTAGAAAGAGCTATCTTACTGTTCTTCCCTCAATTAGTATTTTAGATAACTGCAAAGACAGGCAATATGCATTTATGAGGAAGGGATAAAAATGTTAAAAGGTTTCCAAGGTTTGCTATCAACAAAGTACTGCAACCTCCATCAGCTTAACTTTAGGGTAGAACAGAGGCTAAAAATGATGAATTTACAAAATGACAAAGAGCATTAGAAGAAGTATAAAAGGGCAATTTTGAGGAATATCCCTTGCCTTGAATATGGCAGAAAAATGAAAAAAAGCAAAGTCAAAAGGGAATCATGAACATACCCTAGAACCACTCCCAGCTCCTTGACGTGAACTCGCATCTGTCCTCTCAGATACTCAGACAGCATTTTGCTCTTGAAGTATAGCTCCTGTAACCGATCTTCAAGGTGCATGACACACTGCAATTAAGATGGAAACAAGCACGTCAGAATACGTTCTCTAACTCTTGAGTTACCGCGCATTCCAAGGCATCATATGTCTGACAATTATACTTAGTTATTCCAAAATAAACTAAAATTCGGAGCACATTTTTACAGCTTGTAGTTTTCTTTTTTTTTTTTGGGGGGGGGGCGGCGCATCACTGCCCTCTCGTGGTCATGGGAGCTACCCAGCCTTGCTCCTGGAGAGCTGCTGCTGGATTTGAACCGCCAAGCCCATGGGCTGTGGTCTCACACTCAACCACTATGCCACCGGGGCTCAGCCCCAGCTTGTAGTTTTAACTAAGGAAATATACACATTTTTATCTGGCTCATATGAAATATGAGCTCCTATAGGGTTTTCAAACTATCTTAAAATTTCTCACAAGAGAAAGAAGGCAGACTGAAAGAAGTAGTGCTTTCTATAAAAGGCAATTAGAATTTCAAAGACAAACCACCAATCAGAATCCTAACATGACACCCAGGATATGCTAACATTCTGTACAAAGATTAGGGTCTCTGCAAGATCATATACCACCCAAGTTATTAGGTAATAACAGCAAAAACTTTAAAACTGCTATACTTTCTTTCAGAAAATGAATGATGAGGCTAGCAGTATTCAATATAAGAATACTCTAAATAGAGCTGGTAACCTATCAGTGTTAAATATTTCAAGCTTTACACATACTTACAAAATTTGGAGATAGATTATGTTTATAAAGCTGAAGAGTGGAATGAAGGAGGTTGGAAACAAGACTGGAAACTAATACTTCCTTTCCCAATTTATTATCTGTCACTCGTCTCTGGCTACTAGCCACTTGAACAGTCCATTTATCCATATCTGCTATAATACAGACAGCTTCTGCTATTGGTTCATCTAGTACTGGATGCTGCAAAGAAAGGAATTCATCTTAATATGCAAACGGAGTTTTCAATGAAAATGCTAGTTCATAGGGGGTAGGGGACAAGGGTGGGGGAAGTGGAACTAATCCCAAGGGTTCAATGGAAAGTACATATCTAGAAAAGAATAATGGAATATATGTACAAGTATGTCAGATACAATTGATGTATGGACTGTAACAAGAGTTGTAAGAGCACCCAATAAAATGATTTTTAAAATGTTAGTGAAGTGGGACACTGAAGGAATATTAAACAAAGATACGGGAAAGAAATAATTAAATCCTGACAGTTACTGTTAGACTTCCTGACAGAAGAGAGTGAATAGATAATTAACTCAAAAACAAATCCTGAATACAAATATGCTTGATACAAATGATGAATATTATAAGAGCTGTAAGAGCCCCCGATCATTGGAAAAAATACTGAGATATCTTCTACAAATCATCACAGGTAAATGCTATGTAATCTTTACCAAAGGTTTTGGTTATTTAATTTAAAACCTAACTTTTAGGAGTATTTTAATCGGTTATATGAAGAATTAACTGAGTGGCACAAATGAATGTAGCAAATGAATGTTTTTTGTCTTCAAAAGACTAAATGTCTTTAGAAAGGACAAGAAGTTACACAAATGAGTCACTGTTGATAATAAGTTCTCTGCTGACTATCTCAACCTGACAGGCATCATGCTTTCTGCTTGTGGACCTCAGAAGCAGTCTCTTGAAGACATGAACCACCTTGCTACTTGTATGCACTAGAGGTTTTCCTATTTTACAAAGTCATAGATCCAGAGTATCGATGTAGTAATTAAAAAGGGGGAAATCCTCATGAAGAGATCACTTAAGGTATGGATGTTATAACAAAGTGTGAAGAAACTAGACGGCATCAAGCAATAGTACAAAAAGATTCTCAACCTGTGAGCTGTGACCCCTTTGAGGGTTGAAGGACCCTCTCATAGGGGTTGCCTGATTCATAACAGTAGTAAAAATACAATTATGAAGTAGCAACAAAAATAATTTTTATGGTTCGTGGGTCACCACAAAATGAGAAACTATATTAAAGGGTTGTGGCAGTAGAGAGTTTGAGAGCCACTAGTCTAGAGTCTTAAAGATTCATCTTAAAACAAGCAGTCATTGGCGCGACTCCAGCGGCCCCCAACCTCTCGGACTGTTGGACCTCGCCTGAGCTAGTACCTCCCCAATAAAACTTACTTATTTTACGATTAAAAAACAAACAAACAAGCAGTCATCTAAGCAAGACATCAAACCAAGTCCACATAGAGGAAACGCATCAGCTTGTATGTGACCCAAGGATTATAAATAATGAAACTCAAATCCAAAGGGGAAAATAGTATCAAAGCATAAATTGTGAACACTCAAGACTGTGGATGACAATGGAAGCCCAAATTCCATTTCCAGGGCCCCCCAATAAAACCCCTCTGACCTTAGTGGGGTGATAGGTAAAGCCTTGTATCATACACAGAGCACTGTAAAGTCGATTATGGAAGATTACAAGGTAATACTCTTATCATCTGGTCTCCCCTTAGACACTTTTAAAGTTTCAGTTTTCATTATTTTCTGCTTTCTCTACTTAAAATAATTAAACTGAATGAATCATTTGTATGATGTGTGAAGTATATGTCAATAAAAATTATTGGGGGGGTGGCAAATCAGCATGTATTAACATGGCTTTCTAAAATAATCTGTTAAATCAGGGGAGAAAAGTTATGGCATATAAACATCACACATATATTTCAGTATTTAAAAATTAAGGCCTAAGTGTAAATAAAGAGTATAGATAGAGATGACCACGGAATTGGAGAACATTTTCTTGGGTAGATCTTTGCCACAATTTTTAAAGATTACAAGAATTAACAATGAGTACAGAAAAGAAAATATTCTAAAATTGATGGTGTTAATGATTGTACAACTCTTATTGATAGTATCAAATTAGAGAAATTGTATATGTGGATAAAGTGCCAATAAAACTGTTTAAAAAAACCAAATATATAAATGGAAAGGTGTGTGTGTGTATGTTTGCGTAAGATCAGAAACAAGTTCTTTATGGTGGAGATCTCTGGGAAGAAATA
Organism: Nesogale talazaci; assembly: GCA_004026705.1. Classification (NCBI taxonomy): domain Eukaryota; kingdom Metazoa; phylum Chordata; class Mammalia; order Afrosoricida; family Tenrecidae; genus Nesogale; species Nesogale talazaci. Next base: position 1,045 of record PVJH01003087.1, on the reverse strand, counting down.
AGGAAGCTTAGGATTCTAAAGATGGACTTCTATATGAACCCTTTGAAATTTAAGACATTTAAGGCATAGTGAAAAATAATTCTCGTGTATTGATAAAGGGAATTGGCTTCCCAATTTACACAAAAAGACTCTAAGTGCACTAAGACTAAGGTAAAAACTAAAAACATCAAGTGCTCATATTCAGTGACTTCATTCCTCTTAACTATGGTTTAACTTTGTCTGAATAAGCCCAGATATGGTACTCTTACAGGATATTTCCCAATACTGAACATCTATTTTGAAAAAAAGCCTCTGGGTTAGGTAGTAAGGAAACTAGTCTATCATTTTGTGAATGTATATATTCTAATGAGGTAACAACAGTCTGCATTTGTAGAATAATAGCAATAAAAAATTCTATGCAAGCACTTCTGCAGTTAATGGAGAAAAGAAAGACAATCGGTAGCTAGTTACCATAGTGGAAGAGCAAGCTCTTATGCTGGGATTGTACATCTTGTCCTCCGTTTGACGCCCACTCATAGTGACCCTGCAGAAAGGGCAGAACTGCCCCTGTAAGCTGCTGAGAATGTCAGTTTTCATGGGAGCAGAGAGCCTGGGTTTCCTCCCATGGAGCGGCTGGAGTTTCAAACTAATGGCCCTCCAATTTGCAGAATGAGGAACCACTACACCAGGTGTAAGGGTTAAGCTTTGCTCTGGGATCTGCAAAGTCAGTAGTTCGGAACCACCAGCCACTCAGAGAGCGAGACAAGGCTTTCTACTCCCATAAACAGTGAGAGTCTGAGAAATGCACAGGCCAGCCCTGGGTACTGTGAGTTGGCATCAACTCACGTGGGTTGATGATAGTGAGTTTACAAGAAAGAGCAGGGGAGGAGAGGCCAGGGGAAGAGGGGAAGGAATGGAAAAGCCGATACTAGGGGCTTAAGGGAAAAGGTGGACGATTGGAGAACAATAATAGAAGTGGACATGTGAGGATGCTTGACAAGTATGTTTTTATATATTGTGAAAAACGATGTATGAGCCCCCAATAAAATGATTGGAAAAAAAAAAA